>VZRE01006291.1:60003-75344 GCA_013396775.1 Cephalopterus ornatus | reverse complement strand
CCCCTGCAGCCACTTGGCGGCTGCTGCCCGCGCCCCCCCGCCTCTCCTCTCCGAGTTTCTCAGCCGAGAATAAAAGGAGTTTGACGGGTGATGGATGCTGCTGTGGGAACTCGTTCCCACCGAAGCGGCTGCCCGACGCTTTGAAAGAGGAAGCCCGGAGACGAACGGGTCCCTCTTGTGAAAGCTTCGCCTCCCGACAAATGGGGAAAGAAAAAGAAAAAGTTGTTTATTCTAGAGTAACTTCTCCAGTTTTATCCTCCCGGAGCTAATGGAGGAAGAGAGAGAAGGGTCTTAGGTGCCCATCGAGTAACGCAGCCCCCCGCGCCTCCACGATTCCCCAAAGGCTCCTACAGCCTCTCCCGCCCGCTCCGTGTCCCGGCCGCGGGTGCAGGCTGGCCCCTGCCCAGCACTCCCGTGTCCCGGTCGCCTCGGCGGCCGGCGGGAAATGCCAGCGGAGCGGCCCCGCTGAATGCTTCGCCAAAAGAGGGCAGCGTGTACTTGGTCCAAGGGTGTTGGTAGCGATAGATTGTCTCCCTACCATCCGGCAGAAAGAGTATCTGTGTCCCTGTTTAAGGAAGGGTCAGCACCATGCGATAGCCCCTGATATATTTGACTTCGTTAAAGTTTCCAAGGTGTCAAAGACCCAGATGTTTATTCCTGTGCAGCAAGCAAGATCTTGACATTCTCTCCTCACTCCAGGTGCAGATGTTCACTGTCTCTGTTTAGACCACCGCATTAATTTTTTTCACCCTTGACTGCCACTTGACAGCATCTCACCATCACCATTTTCAGTGTGAAAATTAATATACTAAAGTACAGCCCAAAGTAATGAGAGTATCTGCTTCAAATTTACTGTCAGACACAATGAAAAAGGAACAGGTTCATTTTTCTTTCCCTTTATGGATGGTTACCTCAGGCTTCTTGCAATCCCATAGCTGGAAGATGAATTGCAGTTAACGAAAACACTGAGGATAAATTATTTACTCCAAATTAGTAAGAATAGCAGAATATGGCCCATGAATGGAGTAATGCATAATAATTCAATAGACTTATTTTAATCAGTAAGTTGCTCCTGTGTACATTTGGTTAGTAAACAAATGTTAAAAAGTGAAAGTTCACTGTTGGAGAGCTACGTTTAGGTGTATATATTGCATGCCATCACGTCCAGCTTACTGAGAATATCTCCCTGACAAGTCATTAAAAAGAAAGTCATCTCTATTGACATGATCTAATTTACCTTTCAGAACAGCAAGGGGAAGAGCACAGGTGCATCAAACTTGCTATTCTTCAAATCTTTTACATGGTCAGTGCAGTTCTCCTCTACCACGCAGAGAAAGGCTTGAAATACAGCTTCTAAGTAGATGGCAGACTGTGGCAGAAAAGAAAATGGAAAGATAAAAGTATTGCTGAAAATACTACAGCTTTCTGGAGACTGGCAGTGGGGAGGGAGATGCAAGGAGAGCAAAACAGCTTTGATCTCCAAAGAGAATCAGAAGCAGAATGATTATCACAAGCCACATCTTCTATCTTTAGTGTGTTTTGCTCCATCTCTCCACCGTCTCATTTCTTCACCTGCAGAGGCTGCCTTTGGCCATCCTTTCAAATTTTGATCCTTTTGCTGAGAGGCTTCCTTTTGAGGCACTGGCAATACAACCTGTTTCTTGAGAATGTGGCAAGCAGCAAGGACCAACTAGGCAGCTAGAAACTGAAAACTTTTAATCCTATTTCTCAATCTGATACAAAACGCTCTTAGAAGCAGTCTCTGACCAGTTTGGGGCATTCATTTGGAAATTACTAGGACAATAAGTGGGAAATGGCAAGAGGGAGAGTTGCTTAGCCATTCCTCTGTAGGGATACCAGCTCAGCTTGAATATAGCCAACCTTCACCAGTGACTACTGCCACCCAGGAGAGAAAACTGCAGATCTACCATACTAATGCCTGGAACAATCCTGAGATCTGTCCCACATATAAGAAGGATGCAGATGCTGGGGGAAATTAAAGCACCAGAGTGTCTCCCTACTGCTTGGTCCTGGGTAATAGTTTAGGCACTACGAAACCCACCCCTATTTTAAAGTGTGGATCTTGACTTCTCTGTGTGTCAGCATTCACCAAAAGATATGATGTATTTTTATTTCATGTCCGTGAAATTCTATATATGTGTTATTTGTGTTTCAACAATAGTTCTGAAAACAGATCTTAATTACTCCTGACTTTAAGCTAGGAACAAAATATAGATAATTCAGGCCTGTTTAGGTGTCATGGCTGAGCTGCTCTAATTTCTGCTGAAAAAAAACAAGCATGTTCCTTCCTCCTCCTCCACCACCACTTCCCTCTTTTCCTCTTTGTCTTGCCTGCCTAGTCCAGCCCCTTCCGCCAGTGAATGATATTCTTTGCGGCCCAGTGAGCTTTCTCAACTCACCAACAGGTTAGAGAAATGTAAAGCTGTTTCTTGCTGAGATTATTTTCAGAGAGGTCAGCAGGCCCTGGGGATGCTGCCAGGCATGCTGGTGCAGGGAGGCACATTGCAGGGCCAGGCAGTCTGGGATGCCAGAGGCAGAACTGTCCCACTGGCTCAGCTGTATCAAATGTCTGCCCCTTAAAGATGCAATGACATATTATGGGTAAGGTGATCTAAATGGAAATGGTTGCAGAAAGGAGCAGTCCTGTCGCTGTTTTTACCCCAGCCATGTGCTGCCACTGCTCCCTTGGCAGCTGGATCAGGGATAGGCAGGCAGCATCAGTAGGTTTTTGATTGCACTTTTCATTTCCTCCCGGGATAGCAGCTAAAATTCACTCAATCTGGGGGGCTGTAAGGAGCCCACATCCTCCTCTTCAGTTTGGGAATAGCTGCTACACACAGCAAGAGCAATTCTACCTGTAACATACAGTTGTCTGCTGCTTTGAAATTATAGAATGTGAAGAAATAGACTAAGAAAATAATAATAGGTTTTAATATAGTTTTAGTAATGTTTTTAATATTTTTAATAAAAAATAAAAGTACAAGATGAAGGGAAATTAATGAAGCAAATGCAAGTTGCATGATACTCATACTAGATAGTATACTAGTTTCATTGGATGGCCAATCCCACAGGATATAGCATTCAGGTGGGGCAAAGGGCTCTATCTAGTTTTTCAGCCTCTGAACTTTCATATATCTCACCAACTTCAGTCAGAGTGAAAAGTTGGACAAGTCTGGTAAACACGTATTTCTGTGTGCACACATACCTTCTCGTAGCACATACATAGAGACCTTTAGAACAGATCAAGAATTGACCCAGAAAGCTTGGATTTAATAATACGTAAAAGCCTAGGTGCTTTAGGATCAGGTGGTTTACCCTTTAATAACAATTTATTGCTAGCTGAAAAATTCAAATCCAGTTTTAGGTTTTCCTAAACTTCAAGGTTCTTAAGGCTAACAAAGTTAATTGTAGTCCATCCTCTGTAAAATATGTATGAGTGTCTCTCTGTGCCATAGACATTTTCCTTTGAAAAAAGACCTTCACATCAGAGAAACTTTCCTTCTTGTATGTGACTGTATTTGACTGTTTCACGTTGCAATCCTGTGTTCCTATTCTTATTTTAACTGAGAATTAAACTTGATGGAAATAAATTAGTAGAATTTGAATTAAGGCGAGCAACGTTAAGGACAGTAAAAATAATCAGGACTAACTATATCAGTTCCTACCCAATTAATCTTTGAATTACTGGTTAGAGCACAATGTCAGCATCAGGTTGGTCTCCTCTTCATCGCTGTGCTGGGCACATCACAAAATTGCGCATCAATAGTGGCAGTTCAGAGATGGAATAACCACAGCGTTCAGTGGCCAGGAGTGAGGTGCCTTGGCCCACACCCACAGGTGAAGGGCCTGGCATCTATCTACCTGTGCTGTCTGCCCATGTGTGGGCTGAGCAGCTCCTCAGACAAGGGCCATGAGGAGTCCTCAGTCCAAGGATTTGCTGAGCCCACACATTTCTCATCACCTGCAGAGACAAACTGCACTACAGGCTCAAGTTGTATTAGGCTGTTAGACCTTATTTTCCTAATTACTTAATTCTTCATGAGAGTTTAAAAGAAACAAAGTAAATCAGTCATTAAGAACTACCTTGGCACTCAAGTTAATGAAATGTAAAATTGGTTCATTAGGAATCATTGTTCTGTTTGATTGATTTTATCACCTGCTGTCATTAGCACTAGGTTGTCTCTGGAAATAGGGTACGTGTCTGCCAATCTTTCACATGGCACATATGAACCTACTGTTTTCCTGCTGGGAGCTCAAAAAACTTTCGAGTGCTGTTCCGATCTACCTATTTTGACATACAAATATTTCTTTCTGATTTCCTTTGGCCAAGTTGAGCAACTGAAAAACATCACAAGGTTAGACATAGGTTTGAACATGAGTCTTTGTCCTTTAGGCAGTGAAATTTCCCTGCAGAGTACTGAGTATACCAGAGGAATGCAAATGTATTTCCTCATTTATGCCATTAATCAAAAAGAACATGTTGCAAACTACTCACAGAAGTTTTATGGTATCAGAGAGCAGTGAGTTTATTGGGTCACACTGTGAACCAGAAGCAGAAAAATGGCACAACATAAAATGCGTAGTATGGCTCTGTGGACAAGGGAAAAGCCTAGGGTAATTCACTGATTTAAGCAAGGGAAAGTGTTTGGACAGAAAGGGTTTTCCCAGGTATAAATA
Organism: Cephalopterus ornatus; assembly: GCA_013396775.1. NCBI lineage: Eukaryota > Metazoa > Chordata > Aves > Passeriformes > Cotingidae > Cephalopterus > Cephalopterus ornatus. Next base: position 70,646 of record VZRE01006291.1, on the reverse strand, counting down.
GAATAAAGAATTTGTAATATGCTTTGTCCTGTTTCCTTTTGCTTTCATCAGGTATTTCTCCGGCATAGTTGCCTAGGAAAGCCAAAGGTATTTATTTTCTCCTTCCCTTTTACAGCTTTCTAGATTCCAAATGGCAGGTTTTAATTGTTCTGCTCTTCTCATATATCCCCTTCCAATTAATCTCTTTATTAACCTCATGCCAGTTTTTCCCTCTCATTTGGAAACAGTATTGCCTGAAGAAGCCAGTAAGATACCCTGGCAAACACTATGGCAGATTGTGGTTCACTTGTAATTCTTCGAATGAGGGGGAACAATAAAGATGTAAAATATTTTCTGTAATTTTTGTACAAATGTCACAAATGACGCCTGACACCGTATTGCCTATTGGTTCTCTGCTACATTTATGCTACCAGTCACCAAAAGGAAAATTAGCTGTAAGATGAAGTTGGAATCAGTGACTTGAGAACAATTTTCCTAGTTCAAGAGGGTGCCCTCCAAAGGAATTTGCTGCTGTGTGACATGTTGTATGTCTGTCCATGATGAAAGGGAGAACAAAGAAGGGAAAATGCTGACATTCTTTTCCAGTCTTTCTATCTGCAGTTTCTAGTCTTTGCACCAAGTTCCAGCCAAGTGATCTCATTATGCCAATACTGAATCTGGCTCTTTGTAGCCTCCCTTTATGAGTCTCTGAAGCCATTCCAGAAATACTTAGAAGTTGCACTAGGGTTATGTAGAAAGAAAAAAAACCCCACCAACTAATAAGCTAATTTCCTGTGGCATTGTTCTGTTGTTTACATGAACGATCCAAAGTAATTTAAATGGGAGAATATTTTACATGATATACAGCTGGCATTCACAGGGCTGTGATCATTTAGATATGTGGTAGCTCAAAAGAGTAAAAGTTAAGTGCCATCTTTTCTAGTCAGATGACCCAATTTATATATTCCAGTGCATTAAGAAGATATTTCTACATCTGATACTGCCAGAAAAGTTACCATATTGTCAAATAGATTAAAATCAGACCAGCTCTATGGCTGCAGACTCTTTGAAATGAGTTTATGTTAGGAATTTGCACCAGGCTGATTTTAAATTTGTTTCTACTGGCAAGAGTGACCTAGGATATCCAAAGCCCACCTGCTCGATTCCTGTTATGTCATAGACTTTAAAAGGCAGCCCAGCTGTTTCCAGAGGTCTGCATGCTCTCTGTTACCAGAAGAGAAACGGAAAGCAAATAACTGATTCTCAGAGATAGAAAAAAGCATCTTCATTGTAGGCACAAGTAACCGCCAAGTGGATACTTAGGATATTGCACATGAAAGGTTTTGTAAACTATACAGACTTTCCAAGGAGAATCTGTGCTGCTTTTCTCCACTCACATAAGTAAATCTGAATTTATAGCATTTTTCTGATTGTTTTGCTTTATTCTTTTGGCTCAAGGGCTGCATACCATAGTAGTCTATGTTTGAAAATCAAATTAAATGCAGCCATCACCTACAAGAGATCTCAGTGCATTTACACATGGGTATGCCCATTTCTTGATTTCTCTTCTAAAAATCCAAATCTGAAGTAGAAAAAACCCGAAGATTTAGGAAGATCATGGATGACTTTCAGTATCTGTTCTGTAAAAATTACTTTCAGTTATTTCCTTGAAGCTGTTCTCTGCAGTTCTTTGCAAATGATGAATGGCTGGGCATGGAGCAAGCTGCAAAGTGATCCATTAGTGAAATTCAATTTTCTATCAGACTTTGCAAGTAATTAGCTTTTCTTTAGGTAACATGTTGTTAGTTTGCATGCATCCAATGCTGTCTGACATTTGTTCAGGGAAGAGTAGACTATTCAGTCTCTGTACTGCTTGCAGCGAACAGCTCATAATTATCCCAAGGTTAAGCATCCATTAGTGTGAGTGAATCTCCTTTGTTACTCCTGAGCAAGAAATGTGAGTGTGGGATCCTGCCCAGCTGCCTGAGCAGCAGCAGTGACACTGAAGTATGATGTTCCTCCTGTTACATGCAACCATCCTGCAAGAACCTGAGTGGTTCTGGCGGCCAGGCCTGTTTCTGAGGGGTCATTCCTACAGAAGCACAAATAGCCGATATAATAACCAAGGAGTGCCATGGTGCTGCCTCCTGCTTTGAACATAGTTGCTGGTGGCTGAGAAGCTTCAGAAATGGATTTCCATAGCTTCTTCCACAGGCACAATCTTTGTACATTACTTGCAGTGCACCTCCTCACACAAAAAGATCGGAGAGAGAGAAGTATTTCCTTCTCATCAAAGCCAAGCTGATGTGTATGGTTTACCCAGTAGATGGGTCTTTCAGGAGACGCAACGTTCCTCTAAGTCTCTTCCTATGCTATTTTAAAATCTGGCATTGAGGCAGCTCTTCCTATAAAGCCACATTGGATTTTGTGAGTTGTCTTTTGATGAGAAACTAAAATGAATGGGAGATACTTTATAAAGCTATAATGTATCTTTTGAACAAACTTAATTTGTTACAGGCAGGAGCCAGTGGCCACTGCACTTAGTGGGAGTCATTCCATGGTTTTCAGTTGGTTTTAAGCTTTAAGGATGTGTGATTATAAAAGTCACCACTTAGTTAGCCAGTTGTCCCTACCTACACTGGTACAATGAATAATCAAAATTTTGTCCTTTTTCTTAAAAGCAGAACTTCATACAAGCTTGAAAAATGCCTTTCTGTAATGAAGCTTTTGCTCCAGAATTTCTTATCACTAACTTGGCATTAATTTTCTTCTTTTTTCTGAAGTGACATGTTGTCATCCTTTTCCTGTCTTCTGTTTTCTGTCATTTTTCTTCAGTACAATCCCCTTCCCTTGCCTACTTACATGTTTCAGTTCTCTTCATTCTTCAGTGATTTACCTTTTCTGTTCTTCATAGTCCTTAGCTATCTACCACAACAGCCTCTGTCAGTCACCTCTCTTCTCAGCAGACTTTGTATGTTGTAGAATGTGTTGTAGGAGTCCCTCTCCCACATCTCTACCAAGAGGCTTTTTCTGAAAAAAAAAAAAAAAAAAAAAAAAAAAGTTANAAAAAAAAAAAAAAAAAAAAAAAATAGGCTTCAATTCCAATCTAGTGTCAGTGGAATTGCTTTTGTTTTACACTAAGGTGTATAAAAGGAGGAATACACAGAGATGCCATTATTAGACAACATTTAATATTCCCTGTTTTCTGTGTGTAACTAAATTGTGCTTTTAGTCCATGCTGTACAGATGCACAGACATATGTTCTTAGCAAAAGAATTCATAGCAAGTCTCCAAAAATAAAAAACAGAGATTGTACTATTCTGAATGTTATTCTCAGTCTGGGAAGAGAGGAGATCCACAAAGGGAGAGGGAATGGAACCATGGTGAAATCACAACAGACACAGAAAAGCAGTCCTGCAGAGCTGCATCTCTGGAGTAAAATTCCAGCTGGGGAAGCATTTAGGCTCCATTTCATGGAGGAGAGCATGCAGTGCTGGCCAAGTCACTTTAATATTTCTCTTTCACTTTGGCAAATCAACAACTTACAAAAGACCGAAATAAAGCCTCCCAACACTCCAAAATATATTCAAGAAGAAATTGAAAATGACATCTCCTCATACATATGGCATATTCCATGTGCTTTCGGCATGGATAAACTGGGCATGGTGTTGAGATGAAACACTGGAATGAAATACAGGGTAGTTGATATTGAGAAGAAAAATGGCTCTGTGGTCATTTCAAAGAAAAGTGTTGGACTGAAGCAGTCTCCAAGGGCTGTGGTTCTCGTTTGCAGTCAGACCACAACTAGCTGAGCTATTGACCATTTTCTTGCCCATCCATTACACGTGTCCTGTTACATGACACACATCCCACCGTTCCCATTTGAGCCAATGACTTGTTATATTAATGCAAAGTACCAGAACAAGCAGGCAGAAGCAGAGTCCCTTAGTGACGCAGGCAGAGGAACAGATAACGAACAAAGGGATGTAGGTGCATTTTTTACCCCTTTCAGAGCACTGGCACAGCTGGACTAACACTTCAGCAAACAAGGAATCATTTGGCATGGCCATTCAATGACTTTCTAAGACAAGTTGGCTCTGCAGTTTGCATGCCAGTCCTCCAAGGTGCTGGGACAGAAGAATTTACTAAGAGCCTCTGACACCATTCTTTCATCTGTGCCTCCGAATCAGAAGTGGGAGCAGTACCTGCCCTCTCTGAGCACAAGATCCCAAAAATAGAAAGACTGCCTGTTCCTGGGCAATGTTAGTGGAATTGGGAGAATGCTGTCAAAAGCACATTGACATTTGGGCAATTTGCACATTGAATTTAGAAGAGAGGTTTCTTTTCTTCCTTAGTCAGTCTTCAACTTTATTTTGAGGTTCTTGATAGTGACATTGCCAACATGTCACCTGCTGCATCCTGACAAGAGGACAGGGAAAACACGGGGCTGCAATACAGTCTACAGACTCAGCAAAATATCACCCATGGGGAAGGTTAAACCCACCTGATGTAAAGCCAGGAGAAAAGGAGCAAAGAGCTATCCAGCAGTGCACAGCAAGACCCTTGTATTCTACTTTTCCCTGTCATGGTTTGCAGATAAATCTAGTGCCTAAGATGAAAGACTTCAATACCTATGGTGTCCTGAATTGGCTTAGTTAAGCAACTGGTGACTGTTGAAGGCTCAGAGTAATCCAGGATGCTTTGGTACTTACTGAAGATAGTGAAGGATCTGAAGCTTGTTGCAACAAACTTCCTAGTACATTTTTTAACAGCAAAGTTACAACCTTATTGATACGGGGCTACCAGAGTTGAAGAAAAATTTCGTGCATTAACTACTGAGCCAGGAGGCTGGGGGACAGGAAGAGATTTGTAGGGATTGGTGAGGAAGGAGACAATCCCTGAGCATGCTGGGCATCTTGATCATCCATCCCTCCACTGAAGAGCACAGAGCAGAGGCAAGCTTGTGCCTCAAGCTTGTAGCAACCAAACCAGAAAGTCAACCTAGCACAGCAGGACAGAGTCACCCTGTGCACAGGCAGGAACATATGTCTGCTCCACGGCATTATGGGGGCCCATGGAAGATCAGTTCAGATGTCTCTTCTGAGTTGGACTGGATGGATCCACAGGGAAATATGTGCCCTGGGAATGTAAATCCTCTACTTGCCAGGCTCAGTATAGTGAGACAACACTGGAGGTGATGAAAGGAGCAGCCAATAAATGGTGGGACACCCATTATTGGGTCACACTGAGCAGGGAGAGGGAAAAGGATTCTTTAGTATTTATTGTTACTTGGGCTGCTGAGCCACATAGGCTCCTTTTCATAGTAGTCCCCATTATGCCAGGATGGGAAGAAGGATCACAGGACCAGGACTCTAGACTTAGATTCAGTTCTTGTCTCAATTGCAGCATTCCTCTGTGTCCATATTTATGTTTACAACAGCAAGAACTTGGTACATAGTTCAATGCAGTGTCACAGAGCACTCCAACAAGATTCTGACCAGGGACTTGGACATACGGGCACCCCACACTGGGCTATGTCACATAAACATCAACATTTTCTACATAGGTTGTGTAATCTGCCCTGTATTTTAATTACCTATTATAAAAAGAAAACAGTATTTATTTTGTTGGAAGAAGCTTGTGAGGATCAAATTCCTTAATTACTACATGGGCACACATGCATATATAGATTAGGAAGACCATGAACATACCTATTCAGCACTCTACGATTACAGTACATCACATAAGCAGCCCTGCTTTTGTGGAGCCCAGGACAAGGTTACTTCTGGAGCCATAGTATTGACTGGAAAAGAGGGACAGTAAATGATACTTGGATTTGCTTCAGTTTAGTGTTATTACTCTAAATGAGTTTGGACTTTGAGGCCACTTAAAGGTTTTGAAAAGCCAGGGGTAATAGGCAAGGCTAACGTTGCTGGAATGTCGATGGCAAGGCAATTTCCAGGTACGAGCAGGTCTGTTCATATTTAGTCAACAAAATCAAACCCAGCAGAAGTGGGTGTATTAAGGTAAACAATGTTAATGGAGTCAAAATGTCCACATAGGTGCATGTGCATGGGTGTGATATAAATAGGACACACTTAGGTTTAGAAGGGATTAAAGCAACCAGTGGGGAATTCTTTAAACATCAGTTACAACCTGCCTATGCTATTGCTTTAAATTTATTGTCACCAGTCCAAAAACTATTGCTAGCAGGAAAGCAAATAAATCCAACAAAGCTGCACTGTTCTGCACATCCGTATACACAATCTTTCCTTTCAGTCTAGCAGTCTACCTAATAGAGTATGAATGCCTAACGTCTAGAAGGTTGGGCTTGTGACTCACCTAACTAGAAATACGCAAAATAAAGAGGAAAAGGGAAGATGGAGGAGGAATTAGCGAGATACAACAAAGAGGCAGAAGACAACCAATTTCAGCTTTTTATGTTTTTTCCTTTTTTCCCCTCAGAAGTGCAGTAAAGTAACTGTTGTGTATTTGTCTCACTTAGCAGAAAAGACAAAAAAATTGAGCAATGTGAAATTTTGAGATGCCATACACCTGCTTGTAGGGACACAATCACCACTTGAAATTAAATTCAGAAGAAGTGGGGGTGAGATTTTGCATGTTTACTGTAGCATCCATAACAGCTTTCTGTCCCATTTCATAATTTCGCATGGAATTTTTCAGAAAGGATGGTCACAGCTATTAATGGCATCTCTGTTGGCCTCTCACATCCCCATGGCTCTCAGTCCACAGTCATCTAAAAAGCTGATCCACACCGTTGTCCTCTCCCAGAGCAGTGCTTAGGTTTCAGGCTCCTCACCTATTCAGCTGCTTTTGCTTCAGCTGACTCATACATGCCACACCTCTGTGATTAAAAGCAATGGCACAAGTACCTACAAATTACTTCTTTAGAACAAAACTATTTCAAAGACAACATATTAAAAAAAGTAATAGAGCAGCTTACATATTTAGATATTTCTGACTGGGCCAGAGAAGGCTGAGCATCCTTACATTTTCTTTATAAAGTACCTTGCTTTGTCATCTCCTGTCTCTAAACCATTTCTGATAAATGTGTCTTTTCCTACCCTTCCTTTCTCTGCTGTTCCCAAAGGATTTTTATGTATGTATATATTCTTTTCACCTCCAAATTAACAGCCTTGCAAAACAAAGCTGTGTTTCCATAAAGACAATTTACAAGGCCCTCAAAGCTGATAATTGGGCCTGTTATCTTTCAAAAAAAGTTGTTGTTGTTTTCCCTCGGGTAAGGTACTGTGTGGTTTCCATGTTTGTTTTCACACAATCCTTTGCGGATTTAGATCAATACAGGCTTAGAGAAAACTCTGATAATACAGCACACAATATTTTCACTGTATGCTTCGCCAATGCTTTTGTTTGGCAGATCATGTCCTTGATTCTTATTTTTGTTTGAGGGCATTTTTTAGTATGTGGGAAAAAAGTACCAAAAATTGCTTCCGTGTGGAAACATGAGAATGAAAATAGGTCACCAGGAATCATGCTTTGTCACGTCATTTAATACCTTTCCTAAATACAATAAACTGCTTTTTAGAGGCAATTTCTTTCTCCCTTTTTAAAAAAAAAAAAAACAAAAAAAAACCAAAAAAAACCAAACCACAAACGAACAAAACCCCTTTTTTATTTCCCTATTTCTTCTGGGCAGTATTTTTCCTAATATAAGTGTGGATAGAAACTTTATTCCAGTTTCTAAGTTCCACTGGTGCATTTGCAGTACATTTTGCCATCTGCTCTTCCACCAACACAGAGCACTGTGGGGAGTCCTGGTGCAAGGGGCTCCTCGAAGTTCAGGGTGCCAGGAGTGGCAGGAGCTCCCCATGGGGGTCTGTGAGGGCAGAGCCTGGCAGCCAGGGCCCATCCCACCTTCAGCCAGGAGCCAGGTATCTGGGGGGCAACAGGGCAGCCCCAGCCCCAGGCACCCTCTGGGTACAGGTTGAGGCTCGACCAGGCCAGGCATCAGTCTGTGACTCTCCAGCTCAGCATGGCTCATGGCCCGACCAGGGCTGTGGCAGGACTGGAGCTGTAGCTCAGATGGGCCAAGCTCTGTCAGCCCAGCCAGAAGCAGCTCCCATGGGTTGCAGAAGCCCTTGGCTGCTGCCTCCCCGCTGGCTGCCCATGAGCCTCTCCCTACTGTCCCCAGTGGGACACGGCAGCCCTTGTTGCTCCATCCATGGCTGGCCCCGAACCCAGACAGCCAAACCTGCAGGGGAGGGGATGCCCTCAGGCCCTTACAGCCACTAGGGCTAACAGTTCTCCTCCTCCTTGTGCATTAACCCCAGGGTTAACACCAGTCTGAAAACATTCAAGGTCAGGTTGGATGGAGCTCTGAGCAATCTGACTTAACTGAACATGTCTCAGCTCCTTGCAGGGGCACTGGACTTCTAAAGGTCCCTTTAAAGGTCTCTACCATCTCAAACCATTCTATAGTTCTATGATTCTACAAAGCATGCTTGCAACCATGTCTTCCCTCAGTCTTTTCTCTAGGTTACTTAAACCAAATTTATATGCTCAGAGACCCTTAGTTTCCCTGACCATCTGAGCAGCCCCTCAGAGATCTGCTGTAGTAGTTTCAGCTCATCATTCCTGTGTGACTGGAGCTGTGCCTGGGACATGGGACAACACTCGCCACAGCCTCTGCAAGGTTCTCACCCAGCAAGGCACCACCAGCTGGGCTCCCAGATTATATAGTTCTCTCCCATGGTAGACCTCCTGTGACCAGCTGATATACCCCCCTCTTTCTCACTCATTTCCAGCTCATAAGCTCTCAGACAGCTAATTTTGTCCTGGGTTTATTTCTGTGATCCTCAGGGTGGTTGAGTTTTTCCTTTCCTATCCTGACTCCATCTCCCAGCTTTATACCCTCAGTAAATTTCATCAGCACATTTCCTAGTATCTGTGGCATGGGGAAGCACACTGCCCGATAGGTTTGACTGAGAGGTGAACCTCCCTCAGCAATTCAAATCACAAAGACTTTTACTACAGCCAAGGGCCAACTACCATTTTTACATTTCTTTCAAGAATGTCTATAAAGCAGTATGAGTTACTGAATTATTACAAGCATGTATGGTTAACAGCTATATGTATCAGAGCTATTCCATTACTCATGAACAGCAGCAGCTTTTGGCAGTTCCCATCTTAAAAGGGCTGGCTTTATTTAAGGCAGGCACAAGGTAACAGCAAGCGTTACCTGATTTTTTACCTCTTCCCATGTAGAATCACTTTATTCCTGTCTGCCACTGTTAGGAGGCCAGAGAACTCTTCATTAGGTGACCTTACTTCACTTTCACAACTTACTGTTCACACTGCTTCCCTTATCCAACTGAGGATACTAAACTGGGAGGAGCTGTTGGCTCCCTTGAAGGCAGAGAGGCCCTGCAGAGAGACCTTGACAAATCAGAGGACTGGGCAATCACCAACCATATGATGTTCAATGAGAGAAAGTGCTGGATTCTGCACCTGGGACAGGGCAACCCTGGAGGTATGTACCAAATGGGGAATGAGATGCTGGAAAGCAGTTCCGTGGAAAGGGACCTGGGGGTCCTGGTTGATGGCAAGTTGAATATTAGTCAGCAGTGCCCTGGCAGCTGGGAGGGCCAACCGTGTCCTGGGGGGCATCAGGCAAAGCATCGCCAGCCAGTTTGTCCCGCTCTGCTTCGCACTGGTGCGGCCTCACCTTGAATATTGCGTGCAGTTTTGGGCACCACAATATAAGAAAGACATTAAGCTCTTAGAGAGTGTCCAAAGCAGGGCAACAAAGATGGTGAAGGGTCTAGAGGTGCAGTGGTGCATCCCACCCCAGCCATAGGCTGCACATGAAGCCACATGGAGTGGCTGAGGTCACTTGTTCTGTTCAGCCTGGAGAAGAGGAAACTGAGGGGAGACCTCATGGCAGTCTTCAACATCCTCACGAGGGGGAGAGAAGGGGCAGGCACTGATCTCTGTGGTGACCAGTGACAGGACCTGAGGGGATGGCATGAAGGTGTGTCAGAGGAGGTTTGGGTTGGATATTAGGAAAAGGTTCTTCACCAGAGTGTGTTTGGGCACTGGAACAGGCTCCCCAGGGAAGTGGTCACAGCACCAAGGCTGACAGAGTTCAAGAAGCATTTAGACAACACTCTCTTGGGGATGGCCCTGTGCAGGGCCAGGAGTTGGACACGATGATCCTTGTGGGTCCCTTTCAACCCAGGATATTCTATAACTAATTCTATAATTAGAATTCTATTCTATAGAATAGAAAAAACATAATTGTATTCTATAACTAATTCTATTTTATGGGCCTAGCTAAACCACATCTAAATCTACCTGAATCTGTTTAACCTATCTAAACAACAAACGTAGGAAGACCACAAGTATACTCCCATCCTCGGCTGGGATAATTCAGTTGTCCAGACAGGCTCTGCCCAAGACCCTCCCAAATTTCTCCCATACCGTATTTGCTTACATATGATATTCCCACTTATTATCCCCCGTACTATTTCTCGCGTTTCTCTCTCTCACGTCCTCTCCCGTTTCGTTTCACTGCACAGTGGTAAGTTCACTAACACCCCAGCGCTAACGACGCCCCCACACAACGCCGACAACCCTCACACACGGCCTCACACACCGCCCCACAGCCGCCCCCGTGCCCCCCC
>VZRE01006291.1:0-59670 GCA_013396775.1 Cephalopterus ornatus | reverse complement strand
CGGGCGGGGCTGGCCCGTCCCGGCGGGGAGGCGCCGGGAATGCCGGGTGTGCGGCGTGCTCAGCAGGCCGGGCCTTGCCTTGCCTTGTGTCCCGCAGTAGGAAACCTGTGCTCGGCCTCTGGGCGCGGCGGCGCTGTGGCTGCCCCGGGAGGGAAGCTGTCACTCGGAGGGTGCTGCTGCTGCTGCCCCCCTGTCACCTTCCCCACGCTCGCTGTCCCTCCTCTTGAGCCTCCTCTGCGCAGTCCTTAGGAAGTCCCCGGCGCGCTTCCCTCCCTCCCGCCTCGAGCCCCTGTGCTGCAAAACCCTGTAAAACACCAAAATTAGCCTTTAAGTCAAACCTCCCGCAGAGCAGAGCCCGCGGCGTGGGTATGGGGCTGTGTGCCGCTCCTGGCAGTGTTTTTGGGGTCGGTGATGGCTACGGAGCTTTCCTGACTTTGGTTCCTGCTCTCCTCTGGAGCACTAATGATGCTTGGGAATGAGAAGGGCCAGATTGTTTCGGTGCACTGATAGTCCCCTGGGTTGGCTTATTTCAAAATGCCACTGTTTTATAGTCCTGGGAAAGGGTAAGACAGTGAAGTCTGTTCTGCGTAGGTAGGAAGGGTTCAGTACTCCAGTCTGAAGGACTTACAGGGAGTTCTAACCCTGGTTTTGAAGAGGGAGGGGGAAGTAACATCCAGCTTTTTGCTGTGCACTAAGCAGCATTTGCTTTTCCAAGTTCGAAGGTTTCTGGACCATGGTTTTTTTGCAGTTCTTCAGTGTGACTTGAGTGATTCAGTGCCCCTTTTTAAGATTATTTAGCTATGTTTAAGGTGGCATTTAAAGTAGTCCCCGCCTTAGTAAATGGTTCAGACCTTGTTCATGTTGGACAGGATATCAGCCTCCATGTAATATGTTGTATTTTGTGTCTGTGCTATGAAGCGAGAGTCCTGATGATGCTATAGGAACCGGTTGAGTGAAGGGGAGGGTCAGAGGCACTGGACTGATGCCTGTGTGCTGGTTTCTCTGAAGAGCTCCAGTTGAATCCTGCCTGAGCTCTAACTGCATGTGAGGATGGTGGTTTCAGTAGGGAAGCCCAGCCTCAGTGAGAAGCGTTCCTTTAACTTGGTTATGTCCATATAGTCCTTCTGAAGGTGTTTAGTTTTCACCTTTTCTGGCTGTTGAAGAGAAAGCTTGACCTGTCTGGTGGTTTGGGGTTCTAATTGGTGTTTAAAAGTCATTATCCAAATTTAAACTTGATGGATGCTTTAAATTAAATAGAAACTATCTCTGTTGAGGGAAAGGATTTTTGTATGTCAAACACCAGTATCTGTGGAAGTACAACCCTGCTTGAAAGAAGATGTGTGCAATCTTAAATTTGGGGTGTTGCTTGTATTGCAGTGTATTGTCTGGGAAACCTGCAGCTTGAAAGTATTAGTTTCAGCTATGCAGAATAGCCAGCTGTTCAAGAAATCTTAAGACAAGCAGTCAGATGCTTTAACAACTATTATACTTGTCTTGTGACTACTGTGTAGAAGTAGAAGAAAGGCTTAAAGGATCTGGCATAAAGCTGACTCAACAACATACTGAGTCACAGTGGCTGGTCTGCTGAAAATGCTTGTTCAGTGTATTACACGGGTACTGGAGTTTTTCTCTTAGTCCAGGCGCTTGGATTTCAGAGGTGTTTTTCAGGAAGCCTCCTTCTCTAGAGGTACTCAAAAGCCTCCTGGACATAATCCTGAGTAATGTGCTATAGGGGACCCTGCTGGAGCAGGGAGCTTAGACCAGATGACCACCAGTGGTCCCTTCCAGCCTTACCCATTCTGTGGTTTGTAAAGCTCGTTATTTTCCTGTCTTAGGGGAGATACCGTATCTTTAGTTCTAACTTGAGATCTAAGTTTAAGCTTGTTGGTTTTGTTGCTTGAGCAAACTGTATATCTTTTCAATATTGATTTCAGACTGGGAAGGAAGACAGAAAACTGGGAAGTGGAGAGGTCTTGGGTTTTCTTGTGAAGTTCGATTGAAACTAAAAGAAGGAAGTGAAGTAGTCAGTGACCACTTGCTCATGGCCTCCTGGGGCTGGCTTCTTTTCCCATGGCTTCACTTTGACATTTCTTGGGAAGTCTAAGTGGCAGGTTGGGACTTTAAAGCAGAAGAAAGAACAGTTCTTAAGCTGCCTGCTTTTAACCTCCCTTGTAGAGCATTACGTGTGGTGCTTTCTTGCCCCTAGCTCCTAGCATTCAAGCCTGTGGCACACTATTAATTGAACTCATAATGGAATCTACTCTTTGAAGTTGCATTTCACTTGAGTAACATTTTGCCTGTAATTTTGCAGTAAAATGAAGTGTATGATTTCATTGAAGTATCTCTACAGACAGATATAGTATATCAGATATACTATACTATATATACAGTCTCTATGTAAGCTTGCTCAGGGGGGAGGCAGAAAAAGTGATGTTGAAATTTAAATATGCTTTTGTCATTGGATGATTTCAAGAAAGGGAGGGGCCTCAAGTTTCATATTAGTACAGCTTCGTGTGTGGCATTAGCAATTGAAAGGTGAAAGTCTTGTGTGGCTGCTTGATTACTGACTGTTGCTTCTTAAACCTGTGAAGGCTAAATTATTTTTCTGTCTCAGGATCTTCAGCAACGCCTTTCTAGTCGGGAAATGTCCACTCTTGAAACCATCTTTAAATACATTGATGAACACCAGGACCTCTATGTTCAGGTAAGTTTTCTTTGAGTTTTGCAGCATGGGCAGCTATGGGTTATTAAAAGTTAGGTGGTCAGCTTCAAGCTTGTTGTTGCACCTGTATATTATACCCAATAAGAAAGAGTATTGTCAAGTAATTGGAGAGAGGGGAAAGCAAGCAGCAAGTGTAACTGATTTGAGTCAAGCTAGAAAACTGTTATTTAAGTTTAGGCATAGGTTCTGTTTAGGTTCTGTTTCAAAACAGAAATCTCCATGTTAGATTTATTGGGAAGTGATCTATTACTGTATACTGCAAACAGTGACTTATTTAGAAGGACAAGAAGTTTAATATTGGCTCCTGAATGCAGAGCTAGGTTTTTAGTCTTTTCCCTTTTCAGATGGGAGATGAAAGTTCTAAATGAGGCTGGAATAAACCTTTATTGTATGAAACAATTTATGTTGGGGTGCAGAGGGAGAGGTTACCCTCTCCAAAGAGGTACTTTACTGCTTGACCTGCTATTTAGTTGCAGCTTGTATTGCAGTGCTGTTTACCTGTGGAGGAATCAGTGGTGCAGCACTGTGAACTCGGGTGAGAACTATGCCAAGTGTTCAACGTAATTTCTGCCAGTTGCTCTTTCTGATCTCGCATGGGGAGAAAAAGCTCAAGTGGCCTTTCTCAGAGGCCTGAAAGACATCTGGTTCTGGATACTTAAAGAACTGCAATCAAAAAAAGCACAGTATGCACAGGCCGTCATACTCTTAAGCTTACCTTATATATCTGTAGACTTTGTGCTGCACTGCAGGGGCAGCTGTAGGAGAGTGAGGTTTTAGAGAGCTTTTGAGTGTAAATATTAGTGGTTAGAGAACTTCTTTGAGCAGAGGACAGAGCTGACTTGTCTCAATTAAAGCTTGACTTAAAACAGTGTCTGTTGAATAACAAGGTGTTGTATTTGTAGAGTGCCTGTCATGTGTAGTAAAACCTGTAGCTCCTCCATGTTTCTGTAGCGCCTGGCTAAGTGGGTGGCAATCCAGAGCGTGTCAGCATGGCCGGAGAAGAGGGGTGAAATCAAACGCATGATGGAGGTTGCCGCGAGGGATATTGAGCGACTGGGAGGCACAACCCAACTTATGGATATTGGAAAACAAAAGGTATGTGAGCATCTCCACGTCAGCTTAGTGGAAGAAGTCTCCTTAGAAGACAAGGTGTTTTGCACAAGAAGGGTGCTGGTTTCTTATGTTCCCAGTAAGAAAGGCACTTAGACTCCATAAAGTATAATTTAAAATGCTGTTTATTAGAGTTACCACTGTAAAGAAAGAGGATAATATAGATACTCATATGTCCCTGCAGCATCTAGCAGGCATCCAAGGCATACAACATGCTGTTTAGATCCCATTCATGGGAATGTAATACCATTCCATTTTTTCAAGCTGTTTGATTCCACTGCCAGACAAAAGGGATATTCACATGAGAAATTCTTGAGGCACTTTTAGATAAAGTCAAGGACATGCAAGCAGTGTAATCACCAGTGCCAAGTGGGAACTGCCTTCAGGTTACAGTCAGGTGGCTAGTTTATCCTGCAGACCAGGGATATGCACAGCACAATACAGGCAGGAAGGCAAAACTATGTGCTGTGTGCAGCATAGCCTAGCACAGGCTTTGGTGTACTCAGATTAACTATGTGGATTTCTAATTCCTTGATGTCTGGTAATCTTCTGTTCAGGATCACCACACAAGGGTTTTGTGGGTAGTGGCCTAAAAAGTCAGAACCTGTTGGGGTGTGGTGTCTTTCCTGCCACACAGTCTGAGCTTTCTCTTAAAAACCTTTCTGTATAGTGAACTTTGGGATCCAGATCAGTTAAGTATGTTGTATTAAATTTTGGACTGTATTAAATGTTTTAAATAGTTTTCTGAATGAACAGAACACCTGCAAACAAAAGTGCTAGACATTTTTAACAGTAGGCTGGTATTGGTCCTTAGACCCACAGAGTGTGAAGATACCGACTGAGGTTTCAGTAAGTCTTCTGAAAGACCTTTAGGCTCTTTTAAAGTGTTACATTTGTCACAGGATTGCATTGTTCCCTTACCAGATACAAAAGTATTGTGAAAAGAATGAGTTCCCTCCTTGTTTTTAGCTGTCCAGACTACTTTTTTCCCCAAGAAATGTACGTGCTTATGAGAATGATGATAATAATCTTGTCCTCAGGAGCCATCCACTTGATGTACTGCTCCTTTGAAGTGCCTAGTCACTGTATGCCAGAGAATAAGACCCATACCAAAACTATTAGACAAGCATTTGGATAGTGGCATTAAAAATCCTGTTGTACTGGAATGTTTGCTAGTTTTAGAAGATTATCAGTTATTGGTGGGAAAGAATGCTGAGTGAAATCTGCATGTATTGGGACCTTATGAGCAGTTCTTGCCTTTGCCAACTGGATTACGCTTGTTTGTAGCACTACAGGTCCCAGCAAGGAAACAGCTGACTTCATGTGCCCTCTTGGGAGAGATTCTGTAAGATAATTCTAGCTCTGCTGCTATGTTCAGCCTAAAATGCCATCAAAAGTGTTTCAATTAATTCAGAGACAAAGTTGTTCCTTTCATCACTAGCTTTTTAGTAGCTTAATTTGTAGTTTTATGCATAACACTTTGATTTAGAAAACTTTAATCCAGCTGCAAAAGTTAACTTCAGTGTCTAGTTTTATATTAAGCATCGACAGAGCTAGTCAGTGTGTTAGTTACATTCCTGCTTATATCTATGAAGGACAATGTAAAGCAACTGGTGAACTTATCTGATCAAACTTGCTTTACTGCTACACAGCAGTTTGTTCTGTGTACTGATTACTATAAATTCTTGCAGTAGTTCTTTAATCATGTAGAGCTGCAGCTGGCCAAGGACCACGTAACCTGTTGATGAAAAAACTGGAGTTTGGAGCCTATATGAGCAAAAAGAGAAAGCTGATCTTGATCTGCTGAGCAGCATGCAGGAGTGTGTGTTCACCGAAAGGGAAATACATGCTGACTGAGAATAGCATGCGATAATTGCTTATGGGGTATTCCAAAGGACTAAGCCAAGTTCAACTCTTGATCTCTTGAACTGAGTTCATCAGCACTCCTCTGCCCTTAGCTTAACAGTGCGGGCTCATATAGAGAAATACAGCTGTTTTGCTGATCTTATTTGGGTGTAGGCGCATGTTATACTCAGAGATACCATTGTCAGGAAATTTTTGTCTAAGGAGCTATAATGTGGACAGGATGAAAGTGCAGTGATAAGCAACATGAAATGCAATATTGAATGGAGTTTATCGCTTATGCTGAGGTCAGCATTAGACATGGCAGTTTGGTGTGCAGTCAGCTTGCTCTGCTGAAGTCTGATGTAGGATTGGTAGTTTAAAGCTAACAGTTCTGAGTGGCTTGGAACATTCTGACTGTTACTGGGACTTGTTGGAAAGCTAACTGGTACGATACCTTCTTTGGCACCCTGCTTCTGGCAATCAGTTTAAGTAGCTTAGGGTTTTTTTTAGCTGTCTGTCCCCTTAATGTCATAACATCCACAGAATTAAAATAACTCATTTATCTGATAAAAACATGGTCCTGACATTCCACATTTGAATAAAACTTCTTCCTTCCTATTTCTAGCTGCCTGATGGATCAGAGATCCCTCTACCACCAATTGTTCTGGGAACACTCGGCACAGATCCACGCAAAAAGACAGTGTGTGTATATGGTCACCTGGATGTTCAGCCAGCAGTACTAGAGGATGGCTGGGATAGTGAGCCCTTCACACTGGTAGAAAGAGATGGTAAGAGCAGTGGATTTCACAGTGAACACTTCTGTGGTATTCCTCTATTGTTCCAAAGTTGTGCCATTGATTGAAAGGGAGGAGAGTAAGAACAGGTATGAGTGTTTATTTAATACTGTTGAGGTAAAAATATGCAGGAGGAGAAATGGTAAAAAAGTAGAACTGCAAAATCTCAGCTGGTCTCAGGGCTTTTTTCCTTTTCTGATAGTCTAGGATGTACTTGCATGTTATCTTCCTTGTAGCTACAGCCACAGTTTTAACTACTGCTTTCCATGGTAACAGTTTCTTGCCAGAAAGCTTTTTAGAACTAGATTCTTGTGCTGTTCACAACTTGCAGCCTGTAAGGTCATGTCAGACTACAAGGATTTGAACCATTAACTAGGGAAAAAATACTCAACACAGCTTCTTTATGCCTGGAGACAGGAGTGGCACAGCAGCCTCTCTGGGTTGCCTTGTGTTTGCAAACTGTGCTACCATGAGTCCTGCTGAAGCTGTGTTTTGCAGAGCTGGTGCCCAGACAAGTGTCCCCCTCCACTTAATGGGGATGAAGAAATAGTCCAGTAACTCCTGTTGAAACAACATTGCCAGTAGCCAAGAAGGTTAAAACTCTTTTCTGTTTAAAGCTGGTGCTACCAACAGCCTCTTCCTTGTTCCACTTTCTCAGTGTTAGTGTCAAAGGTCATATGAATAGGAGGACATTAACTGCTTGTGTTGCATAAATGTTAATGATTACCAGAAAAAGGAGTGTCTGTGGTAACTAGTATTTCTACTTGGGCCCTTAGTCATAGGCAGCAGAATCCAAGTTAGTAAGTTGGATTATCTTATCTGATAGCAAAATAGATTTGCCTTGGGCTGTGGCTTGTCTCTGTGCAGCCTCGCAGTGCAAGAGGCATTTTCACCAGTGGCTCTTTTCCTTGAAAGCTGCCTGTCCTGTTCTGTCACTGTGGTTACACCTGGTGCTTAGGAGTTGTAGCCACTGCTCCGAGTTGCAATGATATCTGCCTCTGTGATCCCATGTGCTATGCTTTCTGGGAATTCCCTGTAGCCTGTAAAACTTGCCTTTGACTAAAGCCTTTTCTAGGGAGATCCACTTCTATCTGGAGAATCCAGTGAACTGATTTGTCACTAGCTACTGAATTCTTACTTTTCAAACAAAGAGATACTGAATTGTAGCTAATACTGGATAGGTTTCTGTTAAAAGGAGGGAGCTTGTTTCTATACACTTACTACTGTGTTTGTAGAAAATTATATTATTTTCTACATGATAAGAAAATGATAAGGCAGTTACATCTTTTCCAGGCTTATATTCAATTCCTGTCCAGGGAAAAGCTGAGGGGAAAAGGTGGGGTAGCTCTGTAAGTGGGAGAACTATTGCAGTCCTGTACCTATCCCACTTGCAAGAGTGTATGAAGCAGGATGCAAAATTACTACTTCAGAAGAGTCAGAAATAAAAGTTTACATAAGCAGGGCTAAACAGATTATCCAAAAAGATGTTTCCTCCCGTAGGCAAGAGGTGAAGCTTCATCCTAATTTTTTTTCCACCCTGGTTAATTTGTATCTTGTTTCTGCAGGAAAGTTGTATGGGAGAGGATCAACAGATGACAAAGGTCCAGTGCTTGCCTGGCTGAATGCCTTGGAGGCTTATCAACAAACTAACCAGGTCTGTGCCCAAAACATTATTGTGCTTTTTTACATACAACTGATTCTAGCAGTAAATGTTATCCGAGCCACAAATCCTTGTGAGGGAAGCCTGCTTATTCAGCTGATCAGAGGAATGATGCAATAGTCCTGTAAATTCACTTATGTCCTAGTAGGGGGGAGTTGACTTGCTGACAAATTGGTCTGTTAAATGCTTGGTTTGCACTTTAAACAATTTTCCTTTAATGAAATGTGTAGGAAGGAAAATACATATGCAAGCATGTGGAGCATGATGAATAAGCAAATGTGATCACTATCGTGTAAGGATGTCAAATTAGCTTGTCCTTTATCAAAACTTAATGTCTCACTGCCACTGAGCTCTAAGAGGTTAACTTGGTAACACTGACCTGCGAGCTTTGCTGTTTCTGTTCAAGAAAATGTGCAGTCCCAAATAGCTCAGGGTGTCTGCTTTATCTTGCCAGACAAGTTCCTAATACTTGTGAGAAGAATGACCAGTTCTCAGTTCCTGTCTAGGTGTATGGAATATGGTAGTCTGGATAGACAGGGTAGCTCTGATGCTCCTACAGTGGCATGCAATTTCTATGGTTTAATATTAGTTTTCCTAGCCTGGTGGCTTACCTTTGGCAACAGATTTCTGCTGTGTTCCCACAGCTAAGGGGCTTGGGAACAAGTTGTTTCTAGAGCTCAGTTAAAACTTTTTGAAGAGTTTGAATTGCATCAAATGAAGGGTGGTATAAGTGTCCTCAATGTAAGTGCAGTCCAAACTTTATAACAGTTTGTGTATAATTAACAAATTCCGCCATCATGGAACTAATTTCTCCATGTCTATTTTTTTGCTTTGAGCACAACAAATGAAAATTACTGACTGCTGAAGTAGTACAGCATTTTCATACTTAGTCTGTTCTTGTTTTTCATTTCAAAGGACTTTCCAGTAAATATTAAGTTCTGCCTAGAGGGTATGGAAGAATCAGGATCTGAAGGCCTTGATGAACTGATTTTTGCTCAGCGAGAGACTTTCTTCAAAGATGTGGATTATGTGTGCATTTCTGACAACTACTGGCTAGGCAAGAAGAAGCCTTGTATCACTTACGGCTTGAGGGGCATCTGCTACTACTTCATAGAGGTAAGTACTGAGATACACTACAAAACCAGTATTATTAGACTGAATTTTCTACTGGAGAAGAGTGGTAACTCAAACTTTTTCATGCCAATAGCTTTTCTTCAGAGAAGGTGAAACTACTTAAGTAGAGTGGTTTCTCCTAACTGAGTAATTTTATTTTATTACTCTGTCTGATCTTTGTGTGGTAGGGATAGCTTTCAGATGTGTGAAGCAAGAGAAGCCAGTAACCTTCTCTGGAGGATAGTTTCACAGTGTAGATATCTTCATCCAGATAGATGCTGGAGTGCAGGAAGAGATATGACCACTCGAGTCCCCAAAGTTGGGACAGCCACTACTAAAGGTGTGTACTCCACAGAGCAATACAAAGCAGATCTATTTTAATGTACTACAACTGAGTGGTCTGGTTTCAAAACTAGATGCTTTCTCAAAATACATGCAAGAAAAAGCTAGGGTCAATGTCTTTGGTGTATTTGACAGTATCTTCATGCTAAAATTAACCTGAATCTTAATTCACTTCAATCAGGTGGAATGTTGTGACAAAGACCTTCACTCTGGTGTTTATGGTGGTTCAGTACATGAGGCCATGACAGATCTCATTGCTCTAATGGGTAAGAAAAAGCAGGTTTCACTAAATGCATTTAAAATAGGAATAAGAACCATTAAAACATGAGTGAGTTTGCAGTGGGGAGGTTGGTAAGGGCTGCTTACATTAGCAAAGCAATGGCCAATGAAATGTAGCTTGCCAGGTAAACAAGGCTAATGCCTTAGATACAGAAATACAGTGAAGGTCTTGCCAAGAGGTTGTCTATCTGCTCTAGCTTCCTCTAAAGTCTTGCTGCAAATTTGCATGTTAATTAAATCAGCTGCCTTTTCAAACTCTGCTGTGGATGTGATATCGAACTCTTTTGGACTCCTGTCTTCAGCCAGCCAAATGTAGCAGTAGAATTAAATACAGTAGCATGCAAGTGCACATTTTGGATAGCTGCAAATTCTCTAAGTGCCTTCCTTGCTCAGTGGTGCATGCTCTGGGAGACAGAGGTCTGAATTGCATTACACTTATGGAGTTTTTAGAAGGCTAAGCCCTCTGTTTCCCGAGGAAAGTGTTCGCAGCAATGACACCTTGTATATTCTGGTTTCAATACTGACACAGGGTGTTTCTTGTTTACAGGTTGTCTTTTAGACAAGAAAGGGAAAATCCTCATCCCAGGTGTTAATGAAGCAGTGGCACCTGTTACTGATGAGGAGCTGGCATTATATGAGAAGATTGATTTTGAGCTGACAGAATATGCAAAAGATGTAGGAGCAAGAAAACTCCTGCATGATACAAAGGTGTGATACATTCCTTCTTCCCTACCCTGCTTAGATCAAGCTGTCTGTTAGCTTGATCTTCCGTAGATACATCTGTAGTTACCAAGTAATTTAGTAGGCAGACGTTCAACTGATGTCTTTAAAATGGTAAGAATGCCTTGAAGATAGTTTTGCCTGCTGTATGGCTGGCTGCATACTTAACTGATGAGGAACTGCTAGTGTTAGGTGCTTGAAAATTTAGTCTAGCTTATCCCATGTTTAAGGCAAGCAGTCTAGGCAACTTTAAATTTGCTGCTTAGTCTTTGTATAAGTAGCATTTCAAATTTGTACAGAACTTACTTTGTCTAGCGCTGTTCTCTTAATGCTAGATAAGAATGTTAGCAATTTTTCAGAGGTCAGATAGCACATTTACACAAAACATCTGATTTCCTACATCTGTAGGAAGTTCAATGAGTTATCAGAAACAAAGTAGTTGCTTAGAGATGATTGCTCATTAAGTGAAAAAACAGCTTCAAATCTAGTTGTGATGAATTTAAGGCTGACATACTGAACATCCTTCTGGACTGGCAAGCAAGGACTGTTTCATAATCATGAACTAGGCAGCTGCCCAAATCTTTGAACAGGCTCAGGTTCAATAAACTCATGTCTGAAGTTAATTCTTCGTCCTGGGAGCTCTCCAAACGAATGCCTTTAACAGCATTGAGTCTTGCAAGGTACAGGTATTACATACTAATTTTAAAACCCTAGATGTAAATACATCTCCTGTCATAAAAAGCAGACACAGATGTTGAAAAAGGCAAGTTTACTTGTGCAGGTCTGTATTCTGTCCTAGTACTGTCAGGAGGAGACTTCAAACTCAACCGAAATAGGTATAAGTAACAATTTATATCCTCAACCTTGTCTTTACGTGCTCAGGTTTATATCAACTGGGAGCACACAGACTCCCTTGTTTAGCCTTGTCCTATAAAGTAATGGATGAATTGTAGCTTGTATATAAGGAGGAGCTGGTAAGATGCTCTTTGTGATACTGAACTGAGGCTGTTCAGTCTTGGCTAAACTGAAATCCTAGCTAAGGGAGTTCTAAGCTGCATGCAAGAAGGGTTTTAAGGCGAAAGAGAGGTATAGGAGAGAGGTGAGAAACTTCCAGGTGAGAAACAGTGTGCTGGAGAGATTTGAACTGTGACAGTTACATTTACTTTGAGAGAAGAATTAGGGGCAGGTTGTACCTGGAACAGACCAAACTGTTCACATAAAGGCCACCAAATTTCTAAGTCTCCTGAACTTCTGCGGCGAGGTTCAGGCTTGAGACACTGTAGCTGAGTCTGTGCAGGATAACTCAACAGCTGTGTTGAATTCAGGGTCCAGTGTACTCAACAGCTGTGTCCGAGGCAACAAGGAAGAAATGCAGGAAGTGTACCTGGAATGCAATAGTGGTCAATTGAATCAACCTGGAGATCAGGCATTCTAATACAACTGATGATATAAAGAATAGCACACTGTATGCCTCAGTCTCAGCAGTGGTGAGGCTTTTAGAAAATATGTGAACTTCAGCATAGGTGTCTTGGTGATGAAGGCACCTGCCTGTCTAGAGGCAGTGGGGATTAGACCTTCCTATACACTGTCTACACACGGCTTGAGCACCTTATAAATGGTGCTTGTGTCCTGGTTAGAAGCAGACTGATCACGTCCTGTAAGTTCCACAGAACTAGGAGAAAGCTGAATTAGAGCTATTGAATCTATAAAGGTGCTGAGAAGCCAGCTGCTGTATCAAAATGTGTGCTTATTGGGAGTAACAGCTTTTGAGTGGTCTTCAATGAACTGCATTTCTCCATGGGAGAAAGCACTGTTTCTTGCAAATTCTTTACTATATTGAAGAAATCAATACTTCAAGGAATGCTGTCAAATTTCATGTAACCTTGCATCTTTTTCTTCTGCAGAGAGATATCCTTATGCACAGGTGGAGATACCCTTCGTTGTCTCTCCACGGAATTGAAGGAGCCTTCTCAGGCTCTGGAGCCAAGACTGTGATTCCTAGGAAAGTGATTGGCAAGTTCTCGATCAGGCTTGTGCCAAACATGACTCCTGAAGAAGTCACAAAGCATGTATGTTGACATGGATTGCTGGTATCAAAACAACTGTCTCTAAACATCTTCTGTTCCCCATGCCAGGGGGAAGAATTTTTCTTCTTTCTAAAGCAGTTCTGTTCATTTACTTGGCTACTGTCTTCCCTGTTCTGCACCTCAACACAAGATAATTGAGGGAATCATTATGTGGTGCCACACTGGACTGTTGTGGTCTGACTACCCAGTGGCTCTAAACTCAAAGAAAGGGCTTAGGAGTAAATGCTACTGTAATTGTAGGGCACTTGGATTGCCAGAAATGCATATTGAAAAGCATAAGTATTTGACATACACTATACTGTTAATTTGCCTGAAGCAGATATTTTGACTTCAGGATGGAGAATCATAGGAATAATGAAATAAGAGTAATAGGAAAGGTATTGCTGCACTGTTGTAGTGACCTGCAAGTCCCTAAGATGCTTTCAGAGTATGGACTTTACTAGTCTTCCTACAAATGCTAACAGTAGATGAGATTATTCAATCTTTCTTGTAGGTTACAGACTACTTGAACAAAAAGTTTGCAGAGCTGCAGAGTCCCAACAAATTCAAAGTGTACTTAGGCCATGGTGGAAAACCCTGGGTGTCAGACTTCAACCATCCCCACTACATGGCTGGTAGGAGTGCCATGAAGACAGGTCAGTGGGTTTTTCACTTAGCATTGGTAAGATTAAAAAGCTCTTGTTCCACCACTTCAGGAAACACTGAAGAAGTCATGTTTGCTGAATATTTGCTGTTCTGCACTTATCTAATAACTTTGGCTCACTAAATAATGAAGCATGTCTTCTGCAATCCTTAAACTGAAGTTTCAGGTACACAGAGGAAAGAAACTGGATATTCAATTCATTCATACTGTTCTGAAGTCTGTTGGTGTGGTCTTTTGCATATGAGACTGTTAGTCCAGGTCACTTGCTTAGCCAGATTCCTTCTAGCACCCATCTTAATTGGTTTTGATAGGGCAGCTACAGCAAATCTAACTTGTGTTGGAGTACAGACAGGCTTTCAGATAAAGTACTGGTAACTGTTGGAACTGAACTCTGTGAGTGACAATACTCCAGTGCCACATCTGCTCCAGAGTTCTGTGGCCTGTGCAGTCTGGCTGATTTGGCCAGCACCTGGTGCAGATGTGATTGGTACTTGATGGCTTAAGTAAGGATTTGTTAGAAAAACAAATATAACTCCAAACTGATTAGAATATCACTTTTCTAGTTTTTGGAGTTGAACCAGACCTGACAAGGGAAGGAGGAAGCATTCCTGTTACCCTTACTTTTCAAGAAGCAACAGGCAAGAATGTCATGCTGCTTCCTGTTGGAGCTGCAGATGATGGTGCCCACTCTCAAAATGAGAAGCTAAATAGGTAAGAGTATCTGTGTGCCAGGGTGAGTTTACCGGGGGCATGTATTATGAAAAACACTAAAAATTGAACTCTTACTTTTCTTTAATTCTCTGGAATGCAAAGTGCCATTTCTCCCTATTAGAAAATGACTGATTGGGTAACTAGTCTGTAGCAGGATCTTGATCTTTTTACTGCTTCTGGCTTTATACACTTGAAACCAGAAGCAGGTTTTATACTTTGGTCTCTAAGCTTGGCTACCCACTACTCCAGGAGTGGTGTCTTTGTCTTGCCAGGGGAGATGTAGGAAGCTTGGGAGTAGTGCAAGTTGCCTGCAGCAGAGATGCTTCTGTAGTGTTTGTCATGTGCATAGGACTGATGTGTGGGCTTTGCAAAAACCACATCCACTAGAAATACTAATCAACTAAATCAACTAAGACAATGCTAATGGAAGCTGTCTTCTTTCCAGGTACAACTACATCCAGGGGGTGAAGATGCTTGGTGCATATCTCTATGAAGTTTCCCAGCTGAAGGACTAAATTAGACACCTTACCTTCTGGTTTATGGATCAGAAGTGTGAATTTTCTTACAAAATGTCATCAATCACCAAACTTAAATGGCTCCCCTTTTCCACGAACACTCCACCACCACTGCTTTGGTGGGGGAGAGGGGACCATGCAGTTCCATTTGACGAAGAACATGTATACCAAAAATACTTCTTTAAATGCTTACTTTAAATTACAAGACTATTCCTTATCTGGTCAGCAGTTCTGAACTGCATCTGGGTCTACTCTGTATCACTTCAGTTTGCTGTATTCATCTACTTTTCCTGTGAAGCAAGAGGAATGGTTTGTCCTCAACAGTTTAAGCAGCCACAGCTGTTGCAGAACTGCCAGCCAAATTTAAGGTTCTTACTCCTGGGTATGTCCTGGAAGTAAGTAGTCACATGACAGATAATGGGGCTACACTGGAATGTGTTCAAACTGTAGTGAGGCATCTGTCTTTGCTAACTGAGTGATTTCGAAGAGCACTTTGTTTCTTGCAGTTTGTCTCTGCCTTCCTGCAGGTTTCAATTTACAGTGAATCAGGGTACAACAAATTTCACTGTGGTAACAACTACTGGCCATTTTTGTAAAGCTGCCTTTGTACTACCAAAAAAGGATAATAAATAATCATGCTATAGTTTGGCTCTTGCTCTATAAAGATTAAATAATGACTTGGGAGGGGAAAGCAACTTACAGAACTTGGGAGGGACACTTGTATGACTGTAGAGGTGGGTGAGCAACATGGCTACCCAGACCTGGGAATATCCTGGTAATCCTAGTGTTTATTCCTAGGCTCTGCCTCTATTTACAGCTTGTTGACTTAAAGCAGATGTTGCAAAATCCTGTTCTCCTGAGAGAAAGCTAGCTCAAAATGTTTAATTTTGGTTCTGTAAGCCAGATCATCGCACTGTAGCACAGCTGATGATACTACAAGGGAGTGGATGGGATTTGTGATCTCTCCCTGGTTATGCCTGCGTGTTGCAACTACGGACTGATGTACAACTTCAAGCTGTCTTCTGGATACATGAAACTCCAACACCTGTTATTATGTCAAAAAATCAAGTGCTCTTAAATGTGTGTTAATCTGAACTATATTGGGATCACTGTTTCTGAATTACCTGACCAACATTAGCAACCTAAACCAGGTAAATATTTCAACTGATGATGCTTTGCTCTGAGACCACAGTGCAGTCTGTATCCTGACATAGGTGAACAGCACGTGATGCTTTCCTTCCTTGAGGGGCAGAAGTCCAGGAGAGTCTTCTCTATCTGGTTTTCACTGTTGCTTGATCTGGAGACTTAATAGTGCTGGGGTTAGGGAGTCTTCTGGTCTCCTTGAAGCTTCTAAAGCATCTCTATCTTGTTCTGTTCTTTTCGGTTTGTCACTGGAGTTAATGGCTGGAGATAATCTGGTACCATTAAACTCTGCACTTGCAGCTGTGGCACAGTCAAAACCATGTCATACACCTGCATCAGTACTTGTGAGCATGAAGCACCTGCACAGCACTGATAGTTGGCTGCTAGGTTCTCACCTGTCAGTGACAGTGGAACTACTCTGCTAAAACGTGCAGGATGCACGTAGGACAAGGCTGGAATACCAGCATATTTGAAGGTCATCTGTATGCTGAGATCAGGGCAACTAGTCCTAGCAGTCAGTGTATCTTCTTTGGTTACTGAATTGACACCTTAGACTTCTCTAGATGGGGCAACTCTTACATAAAAAGATAATTCCCTGGCTGCTAGTGGGTTTATGTTTCTTGTTTTCTATTTACCAACCTGAAAAGCATCAAAACTTCTGAAAATCTGAATCCTGGACTGAGGTAATACTTGTTTCTCATGATGTAAAGAAAAAGCTATTTGGGCAGGAGGAAAACTGTTAGTGCTTATGGATTATGGTCTGTCCTGTGTTCAGAAAGGGTATCTAGGAGTTTTACTGCATTTGTAAAAAATTTTTTGAGAATCAGTTAATTGGCTCAAGCTCTGCACTGAAGACACTGCATCAGATCCTACACTTCCTAAGTACAGCACGACAGAGTTGTGAAGGAGGCCCAAAACAGAAGAAAGGGTGTTAAGGAGTCTGTAGAAAAGGCTGAGAAACAGATACTGTTGAACGTAAAGCAGAAATATTTTGGCATGGGGTACCAGAACACTGTGAAAAGGAGCTTAAAATGGGACTTTGGCCTGAGCAAAATGCAGAGGTCTATTTAAGCACACTGGAGTGAGCTCCTAAAGTACTGAGTAATTTGAGATTTAATGGGACTTCAGATTTCTTTAGATGTATAATTTTAAAGTTGGAAATCAGCAGTATCTGTTACCTTGCTACAAGAGAGCTTGTTTTAGCTGTAACCTCTCTTGTCCCTGCTGAAGGTGACCACAAAAGCAGTAGTAGTACTTGCCCTGATTGAACAATGCAGGCAGAAAGAACTAATGGTGCCAGTTTATTTCTGTAGCCTGCCTGCTTCAGACCTGACTCCTTGAAGGCTTCTAGTTGCAGAGGTCTGGTTTGCTGCATCCTTGAATGCTTGTGCATGGGTATGAAGAGTTTGCTTAGTCCAAGTTGTTTGAATAACAGCACTCTTGTACAACACAGAAGTGCCTGACCTGAGAAAGTGGGAACTGCTCATGAAAACCAAAATGCATCAGTGAAGCACAGATCCTCATGGCACTGTCTGCTGGGAGTGTGCAAAGGCTGCTTGGCATTTCACACACAGAACTTCATAGCATTGCTTTACCTGTTACAGGTAAAGGCTTGGCCAGGTCCAGTTAATGCGTAGCATGAAAGCTTGTATAATTAATATCCCTCAATAGATACTCATTAAAAGACTTCTAAGTGAACTGACATAACTGCCAGACCAGTCTCTAGCTAGAGGATGGTACTACCAGGAGGAGGGCAAGACTGCAGCAGTTTTGGGTGGTTCTGGTTAGTCTAGGTAGCTGCTATGTACCTTTGCTGTGTTAAGTAACTCCTACCCACTGGTAAGCACCAGAAAAATCTTCCTGCTGGTTTTCCTTAGGGCCTTTGCATACAGTCACCATAGTCTGTCTGGGATGGAGTTATGCCTGCAGCAACTTTACAAACGTCAACAGCTACAATCTTGCATCTGCCTGAGTGTCAGCTCTGTTTACAAGCAAGCATAAGCAAGATTATCAAAAGGGATGTGGTTAGAAGTTTGTTAATTTGATAAGCACCTGAATTTTGGCTGTGCCTATAAGGGATACCAAGACATGCTTATTGCTTAGACTAAGCCTAAGCAGGCAAGTATTGCTTCAAGATTTTTTCTTTTAAATATCCAGGTTTTTCTCGTCTACCACTTGCCTCTTAGGGGTAACCAAGTGGGGGCCCAAATTACTGCCAGTTGACCCAAAGGGCAGGTAGCTGTAAATCAGTGGGATTTTTCCTGTGAGCCTCTGTTTAGCTAAGTTACGTCAAAATACTTGAAGGAACTGGATAACACTACTTTTATTTGAAAGCTGAGCTTTATTAAAAGTAATGAGAAGGTTTGTACATCCTCACTTTGCTATAATTTTTATTTCTTCTTGCTTAAGTCATTCAAGTCAGCAGCAGCAGTTTCCTGGAAAAGAGTTCTGAGGCCTGGGAGAATTACTTGCAGAAGTAAAGATGACTTCATGAATAGGCAGCTGGAAAAAGAAGGGTTTATCTGTATGCCACAAAAGCAAAACACCTTCTTCCGTCCTTTTCCCTGATGGGGAATGATAGCTTGATTCCTGGTAGGAACGGAGCATCTCTTCATCAGTGGCATGTGGCTGCAGCAAGTCTAGATGGCTTGTACTTTCAGTTCTTCCATTCCAAAACTTGAGAGGGATCTACAACATGCATTTTACAACCACTTGTTCTCAGGGTGAAACTACTGCAAAACTGAGAATATGGACTTCTGGCTTGCAATACCTCATTGCTCACTAGATTTCTTGTGTCTTAGCAAAATTCATGATAGTGCATCTTGATATGTAATAAGCACTTAAAAGAGCAGCTGGTGTTATTACAAGCTATTATCTCTAAATGAATAAGCCATTTAAAATGTAATTTTTCTTGATTTTTTTGTGTTCTGGGAAACAAAAGCATACATATTAAAAACACAGCCCTGATTTTCAACTCTGATGCCATCCATTTTAGGCTTCTCAAGCACATTGTTTCCTAATTTGAA
This sequence comes from Cephalopterus ornatus, assembly GCA_013396775.1. Lineage (NCBI taxonomy): Eukaryota > Metazoa > Chordata > Aves > Passeriformes > Cotingidae > Cephalopterus > Cephalopterus ornatus. The sequence continues at coordinate 40,960 of VZRE01006291.1, read as the reverse complement.
ACTTTTTAACTTGCAAAGCAGACTTTAGTTTAGCATAATGAGTTTGGATGTACTAACTAAATCAAAACTTTAAGAGCTTCAGCGTTGTGATCTTGACCTTGAAGCAATGTGAAGAACGGAGATAACGTAGAGCTAATCTAGATAAAGTATTCCAGTTTATTCATTCTGTCAAACTGCTAGCTCAAAAACGTTAGAATTTTTTTCAGTGTTATCTGAACTCATTCAATTAAAATATAATAGATTCATGTGTTAAATATGCATTTACATTCTGAGGAGTCAATCTGAATAAATTGCCTTCCCGGTAATTAATAAAGTTAGGCAGAGGATTTAAATCACTCTTCAGAGAATCTACTTAGGCTACACAGGAAAGTTTAGCGGATAATTTTGGGTCTAGTCCCTTGCTAGCTTGATCATACCATTTTACATCATGATGTTAGCTTATGACAAGCCCTGAATGCTAAGACATGTTTTTTCTAATATTTTAAAATATTCACCTTTCTATTAATTTTGCATATTCTTAGTGATTCTGAGATTTCTTGAGGACTGCTTAAGATGCATGCCAACGAAGTAGGCCTCCTAAAACATCAGTATGCAATGTTCTCCTCCTGTCTGTTCAGGCTTATGTTCTTCTCAATCACGGAGACAGCTCATGGACCTCTTATATTTCTGCTGTTGAGACTGAAAAATGCAATAACAAATACAGTTGAGCAGCTTTTTTTGTCACTGATACTGTGCTGTGCTCTCCTTTGGAAAAGCAACTGTTCTGTAAGCTAACTCAACTAAGACAACATCAGTTCTTAAACATTACCTCCATAAGGGCACAGGAGCAGGCAATTCCCAAACATCAGAAGTCAAGCAGGTGAGATGGAAGGCCAGCTTGCCTGAAAATGAATCTCTTGGAAATAAAGCAGAAAAGGAAGGTCTATGCCCAGTGGAAACAAGGTGAGGTGACATGAGAAGAATTCAGAGATGCTGCTTGCTTCTGTAGGGAGAAAATTTGTATAGCCACAGCTCAGCTGGAGTTGCAGCTGGCCAGAAATGTGGAAGACAATAAAAAGAGTTTTTTCAAATACATTAATGGCAATAGTCAGTATAGAAACATCATTGGCCTGTTAAAGGATGCTGATGGTCACCTCACAAACAGGGACAGAGACAAGGCAGAGGTGTTTAATACTTTCTTTTCCTCTGTTTTCATCACAGATGCTGGACCAAGGGGCTATCAGTGCCCTGGGCTGGAGGACCATGCCTGCAAGAATGATCAGCTCTCAGTCAACTCTGAAATTGTGTGAGATCTGCTGCTCCAGCTGGATCCCTACAAATCTATGGGGCCTGATAGGATTCATTCAAGAATCCTCAAAGAGCTGGCTGATGTCATTGCAAAACCTCTCTCAATGATTTTTGAGAGGTCTTGGGAATCTGGAGGGGTCTCAGCTGACTGGAAGCTGGAACCCAGAAACTACAGGCCTGTCTGTCTTCCTTCAGTGCCTGGCAAAGTTATGGAGAAGATTATTCTGGGAGTTATTCTGGGAGCCTGAAAGACAAGGCTGTCATGGGTCATCAGCATGGCTTCATGAAAGGAAAGTCTGTTTATCAAACCTTATTTCCTTTTATGACAAGGTAACCCACCTAGTTGATCAAGGGATGCCAGCTGATGTAATCTTTTCAGTTTTCAGTAAAGCTTTTGATACCGTCTCTCACAGTAGCCTCCTGGACAAAATGTCCAGCACACAGCTGGATAAACACATCATGTGAGCAATTGGCTCATGGGTCGAGCACAGAGGGTAATAGTGAATGGGGTGACATCAGACTGGTGACCTGTCACTGGTGGGGTTCCACAGGGCTCCACCTTGGGCCCTGTGCTCTTCAACATCTTCATAAATTACATGGATACAGGACTGGAAGGGATACTAAGCAAGTTTGTAGAAACTCAGAGGAGCTGTTGCCTTCCTTGAAGGCAGAGAGGCCCTGCAGAGAGACCTCAACAAATTAGAGGACTGGGCAGTCACCAACCATATGATGTTCAATAAGGGAAAGTGCTGGATTCTGCACCTGGGACGGGGCAAGCCTGGATGTTCGTACAGGCTGGGGAATGAGATGCTGGAAAGCAGTGCCATGGAAAGGGACCTGGGGGTCCTGGTTGATGGCAAGCTGAATATCAGTCAGCAGTGCCCTGGCAGCCAGGAGGGCCAACCATGTCCTGGGGGGCATCAGGCAAAGCATCGCCAGCTGGTCAAGGGAGGGGATTGTCCCACTCTGCTTCGCACTGGTGCGGCCTCACCTTGAATATTGCGTGCAGTTTTGGGCACCACAATATAAGAAAGACATTAAGCTCTTAGAGAGTGTCCAAAGGAAGGCGATGCAGATGGTAAAGGGCCTTGAAGGGAAGCCATATGAGGAGTGGCTGAGGTCACTTGATCTGTTCAGCCTGGAGAAGAAGAGACTGAGGGAAGACCTCACCGTAGTTACAACTTCATCGTGAGGGGAAGCTGAGGTTCAGGCACTGACCTCTTCTCTGGCGTGACCAGTGACAGGACCTACGGGGATGGCCTGAAGTTGTGTTGGGGAGGCTTAGGTTGGATATTTGAAAAAAGTTCTTCACCCAGAGGATCATTGAGCACTGGAACAGGCTTTGCAGGGAAGTGGTCAAAGCACTAAGACTGCCAGAGTTCAAGAAGTGTTTGGACAATGCTCTCAGGCATATGGTGTGGCTCTTGGGGTGGTCCTGTGCAGGGCCAGCAGTTGGACTTCGATGATCCCTGTAGGTCCCTTCCAACTCAGCATATTTTGTGATTCTGTGAACCTGAGAGTAACTACATGGTTGTTACCTGTATGTAATGGGTTTGTGGCACTGTATGTATGTAATGTATGTATGTAATGGCAATGTTGTGGTAGTGGAGGGGGGGCTACAGAGGTGGCTTCTCTGGGAAGCTGCCAGAAGCTTACACTATGTCCAACAGTGTCAATATCAGCCAGCTCCAGGACAGACCAGCTGCTGGTCAAGGCTGAGCACATCGGTGACAGTGGTAATGCCTCTGGGACAGAACAGTTAAGAGGGGAAATAAATTATTATGCAGAGTAATTGCAGCCAGAGAAGAACTGAGTGAGAATACGTGAGTGAAGCAGCCCTGAAGACACCAAAGTCAGTGAAGAAGGAGGGGCAGGAGCCTGAACTGAGATTCCTCTGTAGCCCGTGGTGAAGGCCATGGTGATGCAGTACCCTATGCTAGAACAGGTGATTGGCCAAAGGAGGCTGTGACCCCGTGGGAAGCCCACACTGGAGCAGGCTCCTGGCAGGACCCGTGGACCCATGGAGTGGGGGCCCATGCTAGCGCTGGTTTGCAGGCAGGAGTCGTGACCCCACAGGGGACCATGCTGGAGCAGCCTGTGGGAGGGACTGCACCCCATGGGAGGGACTCACGCCACAGCAGTTCATGCTGTGGGATGGACTCACATTGGAGAAGTTTGTGGAAGACTGTCTTCTGTGGGAGAAACATTATGCTGGAGCAGGGAAAGGACCATAACCCCCATTCCCCATTTCCCTGCACCTCTGGGGTAAAGTAGGTAGAGAATTGGGATTAAAGTTAAGCCTGGACAGGAGAGAGGGGTGTGGGGGCAAGGTGCTTTATAGATTTGTTTTGTTTCTCATTATCCTACCCTGATTTCATTGGTAATAAACTAAACTAATTTCTTCAAGTTGAGTCCATTTTCCCCATGAGAGTATCTGGTGACTGATCCCTCCCTGCCCTTATCTCAACCCCTAAGCCTTTCATTATATTTTCTCTTCCCTGTCCAGGTGAGGAATGGAGTGACAGAGCAGCTTTGGTGGGCACCTGGAATCCAGCCAGGGTCAACCCACAACAAATTTGATCCACAGCACAAAATGCTGAAATATTCGACACTGAAATATGGTCAGTTATTAGATACTCAAGAAAATCTTATAGAGGCATTTCTTCTGTGTTAGATGTTGCTTAGGAATCTGTGTGCCCTACAGTTGTCAATCACAATTCACTGATCTGTAGAGAGACAGCCATATCCTAAATTTTTGTACAGGGAGACACAGTGCTGCTTGTGATTATTTTAAGACATTTTTAATTCTGATCAGACGGATTCAGAAATAAAAATCAAGAAGAGGGAATACTGGATCAGGAGCTCAGGCATACAGGGGTTACTAATTCTGTTGTCTGGCAAGAGAATTTCAGTTCAAAGATGTGAATAAAGATAACTTGAATGTGGAGAGACTTGGGAGAAGCACAGGTAGAGAGCAGGTCTCAGAAATGAAGTAAAGGGCTTTATGAGAGAGGTATAAGTGAATGTATAAAGGCATGTTCCTAGAGTATGGAGCGCTAGAATTCATTAGCTTCTAAGCTTTAATCTGCTAATGTTCCTTTGCACTCATCTGGAAATGATATTTAATGGAATTGGGTTGGTTATGAATTTAAAGTTTGTAGAGCTGCATTTAATTGTTGGAAGTTTTACTTGGAGTTGTCTGACACTCATAGGTGCAATTCAAATAACTTGAAACCAGTTCAGAAATAATTTTAAGTTCATAGGAGTTTTGAGGAAGGGATTTGAGAAATGGGTAATAAAATGTTGTTTTTAACTGCAGTTTAGTGCATGCATTGACGGGTAAAATAGAAATACACTAAAGAGTAGCAAACACATCTGAAGTGTTTTTTCCGATGGAAATTTACTGAGTATTAAATTAATAGATAACGATGCTGTATTACACTTCCCACTCTGTGAAAGTGTTCCTATAGGATATGACAGGTAATTGAGTCATCAACATAAAATATTAATAATTAAGATGATACATTCCATTTTCTTAATGTATTGTAGTTCCACATCTGTCTACTTGCAAATATGACACAGATTTACTGGGACACAGCAATCACCTTGAAGCTGTGCTCAGTAACAGCTGATTAGCCTTATCTGTTCCAAATGTAAAATAAGTTCAGCTTCTCTGACCTCATTAGAGGGAACTGAGAGTGCCTCAGTAATAAATGTTCCTCTAGCTTCTTCCAATAATTTGATTTATATGGAAGAAAGTTTTAATGACACAATCCCTGCCACTAATAGGCCAGCAGTCCTTAACGATGTAGAAGAAAGATTCTGAAAATAATTAGACTTAGTACTAAAATTAACAAGGGGGCTTGAACAGGAAAATATTATTTTTTTCAATAGCATACAGTCTGTAATACACCAGTCTTTTCACCCACATATTCACAAACATCAACACAGAAGTAAGGCTGATGTATCCAGAAGTTCTTGGTAATCTGTTCATAAACTTAGATATATGCACCTCTTTGCTTTTGAATTTGAATAACTATAGTCTATGCTCACCAAAAATAATTATCATTCTGGCACACTGTTTATTAGTCTTTAATTCCATTGCTGAATGTATTTGGGGTGACAAAATAACAAAGTGGTCTATGAACCTGAGAGACTGTTTTAAGTTTGGATCTAAATCAAAAGGATATGGTGAATTCAAACGAAAATTGCTTGCTTTATCATAGAGCAAGATGGTAAATTTTAATTTCACGCACTTTGCAAAAGATTATAATGCAAAAATACAGATTGTTCTTAGTCTATTCGAAATATAATTTTATCTGTGTTGATAGAAATTAATACACCATCCTGAGTCCTTTAAATGTATCAAGTTAATCTACAACTCAAAACTAACAAATAGCAAAATGGTATAAATGGTATAAAGGCCTCTTTTGTAGGCTCTGATTAGGGAGAATTGGTTACTCCAGAAAAGACAGGTATATTGGCAAATGATGCATAAATGTATAAGCTTGGTCTGTTACTCATTTTTCACAGATATATCAATATTCAGAGAGTTTTCAAGATGGCAGGAGCAAAAAGTGACTTAGATCTTACTATTAGTGAAGGAAGACACCAAATACCAAAGAGCTTGCTCCCTAAACCCCTTATTTCAGTACCTGAAATGGCACACGTCACCTGCATAACATTCATTTATTTTTCAGTTTAAAGATGAAAAATTCTCTTTATGTTTTCACAGTGCTCTGAATTTGAGAGCTTGATCCTGCTAAATCTGTTAGTCGATTTAGGGCCCAATTACTAGTCACAGGAACAAATGAAAACTCCAGATAAGATGACACCATGCTGAGATAATTCAAAAGGAATCAGTCACACTACTTCAGGCTGACACATTTTTTTTTTTTGCTTGAAATGTGGCTCTTTGAAAACCGACCATTTATGTGGAAAAAAGCACTCTTTTTTTTTTTCCTTTTCTTGCAGAGTTTACCTAAAGCCTCAACTGTGTGAGTTGCATTATCTTTCTGTTATCTCCATAGAGCATTTTCTCCCCTCCCAGGTAAAAAGGAGCAAGTCTAGGTAGATAAAAGACATGTTTACTCGTGTCTGGGAAGGCTGCACAAAAATGAAGGATCCAACATCTCTGCCACCTTTGTATTCAGCTAAGATCATTCACAAGGTGCTAAATGGATGGTTTGAACTCCTTAAATCTATCATGTTCCAGAGTTATTTTTTTTCTACATAATTCTTCATGTAATTACTGCTCTGGAAATGGACGTATGTGCTGCCTCTAGCAATATTTTTAATAACAAAGTTTTCCTTACCACAGTAGTGAATGATCAGATAGGTGAAAGCAGACTTGCTGCAAGTGGAGAAACTAAAGCTGACATTATAAAACATATTTGTACTTCTCTAAATGTGACAGAAAAACTGGGTCCATTTCACAATGCCATTATCTTTGGTCCCAATTTTGTTGTGCTAAATTACCTGTGTATGTGGTTGTGTATGCTTCTCAGGTAGCTTTTTGTTGTGGGAATCTACTTGCCCAGCCAGTTTCCCTGTAGGTAGCAACATGAAAACAAACTATCCTAAACTCTATAGCTTTAATGAGGGAAGGCACCATGGGAAAGTAAGGGGACATCAGAATATGGTTTTTTTGTTCCTTTTCTGTAATAGATATTGGCTTGTGGCATGAAAAATAAATTAAAAAATCTAAACAAAAAGCTTGTATTCTGACAAGGCATAGCAAAAGACACAGGTAATGTGGGTTTTCCACATGGATAGAGAAGAAGTGAAAAAAACACTGGGTCTAAATTTTCAGTGTTTCTTTATGGGCAGTTTCTATGTAATTGCATGCCACGGATTGAGATTTACAGCTGGACTGGATCTTAAAGGTCTTTTCTGACCTAAATGATGCTGTCATTAAAGGTACCATTGGCTGTACCATTGACTATGTCTTTCCAGCATATAAGAAACAGACAAAGAATACAATGTGGTGCAAATAAACGAGGTGCAAATAAATGAGAAACAAAAGCAATCATTGTGTCAGACTGGTGTGGTTTGTGGTTAAGTGTCAGATTTTGAAAACCTGGAGTCATTTGGTTAGGCTGCCTAGTAGCACTTTGCTATTAGGCAGGGGGTTGGAATGAGCCTTGGAGGAGAGCTTGGAGCCCTGGAGTGGGGACCAGTGCCTGTAGCAATGCATCAGACATGGATCCATGCTATCAGGTGGCTCTGCAAGCCAAGGCAGTGAGCTGAGGGCTGCCCTGATGCTCAACTCAACAGGGTATGCAAAGCCCAGCACCTTCTCTCAGAGGTAGGTGATGATAACCTTGTATTTAGGGGTCTGATCAGAAAAACTTCATTAAAAATGGACAAAACGAAAGCCAGTGATAGTGTTGCTCATCTGGAGCGCCGAGAGTCTTGTCGCTCAAGCATGCGTCCAGGCAACGTGTATCCAAGACGCAATTCCTTCCCCAGCCTTCCCACTTCCCATCTTGTAGGAAAGGGTGCATAGATTGTTGCAAAACGGGAGAAGATTCTTTTCTACCTGGCCAAGCTGTGCTTCTAGGCAGGAGTATGTGGTGAAACCGTTTCTCTAACAGCTGTTTGTGCATTTGATCTTTCATAGCTGATGACCTAAATGCATTTTTAAATATTATCATGGGATTTCCCCTGTTTCTCTATTTTAGTTCAGAGTAAAACTTAATTCCCTCTGAAGTGCAGTCAGTGAGGGGATACAAACTTTATGCATCTTCATGAATTATCTCAAATATTTAACCCAAAACTTCATAATTTAAAGAAGAATTTAGACAGTTGGAGTGTGGGATTAATGGCTTATATCCAAACCAGTGATTTGCACAACTGTCATTTTCTTAGAAGTTAAGAGCTATTAAAAAAAAAATAGTTTTAAATGTTTGGTTTCCTATAATAATAAAAATGAAAAGCCATCATTGCCTTTTAAGTCATGTCAAGGCACATGATACAGTTCTGTTGAAAGATCTTTGAATATATTAGAAACTTCTCAGCTTGAAAAGACTGTAACAAAGACAGCAAAAATACTTGTCTCTAGGGAGAGTATTTTAAGTCTAAACCCTTGTGAAATGAGTAGGGAACTATTTTCCAAAGAAGTTGTAATCAAGTTTATAGCAACTCATTTGGGAGCCTGATCCAGCACTCGTGGATCCACCTCAGCTGTTAGCAGGCTCAGTGCCTATGTGCAGGTGTTTAATTAAGATGTCCAGATAGGAACTAGTTTTCTAACCAAAGGCACCAGTCTTGTAATTATCTTACTGTTTTCGTTGAGATGCTGTCACATTTTTCACAAAATTTTCATGACGTGCAGAGCCTCAGTTCAGCGGGCATCTGCTCTGGGCTCTTGAAGCAGGTGCTTTACTCTTGTTATAGTCAGTGGTGCTTTGATAGAAGAGATGAGCTATGAAATATCTCACACTCCTCCCTAAGGAGGTCACTATCACAAAGACTTTGCAACGGTAACATCTGTTGGCATGAGATGCAACACTAATGTGAGTGTGTATATATTTATATTCATACATTCGTATAAACAGAGGGTTCCTTCATTTTTAAGCTACTTAAGAGCAACTTGTATCTCTCAAGAGAAGAACCTATCTGCTTGTTTTGGCCTTCTCCCAAATACTCTACAATGAGAGGAGGACTGCAATGGAAAAATACTCCTAAGCCTTTCTTCAGAGGCTGCAGCTCCTGGGACACCCAGCTCAGGTGCAGAAGCCAGCGAAGTGTCAAACTGAGTTAACTTTGTAGTACTCCAGACGCATGCCTTGAAGGACACCATGCATACCACCACCTCAGTGACTCGTGCCCTGACTCTGCCAATTCCTGGACCTCACAGAAAGTTGGGAAGAGGCAGTATGAAGAGCTGCATAAACAAAGTACTGCACGGTTAGTGTCAGCTTCACTCTGTGAACTCAAAAAGTCAGTCTCTGATGTGTCTGTTTGGGAATAACTACAACTTATCAGCTGGATAAAAACCTCACCTGCTAGGAGAACATTCATCACCCCAAAGGGAACATTGATGCTATTTGGCTGAGCAAAGCCATCTGAAGGATATCAAGATGGAACAGTGTGATCACTATCTGAAGATACTTTTGCTTAATCATTAAGCAAAATGAATTTACAATGTTGCTCTTGGAAAAATAAGATAGTCTCCTATCTTAGCACTTAGTACAGTGTACTGGAAAAGGTACTGGACAAGAATTTGTTTGTTTCTCTTACCACTTAAAGCCTGCGTGCTTGGAGCTCTGGGTACAGAGAGCTTGTTTCATGAGCCACCAGCACGTGAGAAGGCTTCATGTTATTGTTATTCCTTTACAGAGTATCCTAAATCTTTTTGGTCCTGCACCTGGAAGGTGCTGAGCATCATTGCTTCCTACAGAGGACTGGCCTTTGTGAAGCACTGTGAGATCTCTTGCCTGGGTAAGGGGACCTTTTCCAAACCAATCTCCTTCCACTGACATACCCAGGTGGGATTATTGACATTCAGGTAACAACTACTAATTCAGGGTTGATGGGGTCTTTGACTCTCTACCAGCACAATCTCACTTCACTGCATTACAAGCTCTTGCAGTTGGCAATATTGCTTAACTTGTGGTCCCAGGTTCTGGCATCAGTTGTGATTATTTTGAAAGATGGTGGCTGGGAAATACTCTTCCAACTGCAGTGTGAAGTGGGAGGGAGTGAAGAGGTGAAAGGGCTTGCTGCTGCTGCACAGGGAGCAGAAGTAGAAATACTTGTAAGGGAGAGAAATTTGGAGAATTGTGTGAAAGGGCCCCTCCATTCCACACTAATACTTCAAAGATACAGCAGTAATTTATATTAAGGCAGCATATTGAGAAGTAAGAGTAAGCTGCAATAATAACCAGGTGCCACTGATTATGACATTACAATATCAGTCCCACTCTTCTGCAATACACCTTCAAGAAAAGAAAAATAGCTGGCTTGAGCTGGAGGTGGTTGGTTATAGAGTGACAGGTAGCATTGAAAACCATCATGTAATTTATTTGTCAATTAAATATTGCTCCTATTTCTTACATATTTGCTCACTCGAACTTTAGATTGCAATTACTTAGGATACCTTTTTAATTAAGGTAACAAAACGTGCTAATTCTGCTGAAGTGCCAATGAAATGAAGTTGCTCTTGTTTGTACCATCACTTTTTAACCAGCTGAGGGCACTACCCTGATGTAGTAATAGAAACACAAAGTAGGAGACCTTCTCTAAATAGCTCACATTTTCAAAGCAAAAGAGAAACAAAGGTTGTTTTTTTTCTGTCCCTTTATTCTATTTTTAGTTCTGCTCTTATTTTCATTTAATCAATCTATTTCCTCCTCCTAAACACTTACTGTATTCCAAAGAGGAGCTGTCCATGCCAACACTCAGCCAAACAATTCAAGTTGGTTCTTTAATTTCTTGCGGTTAATAAGCTACCATCAAAGAGTGTTTTTATTAAGGAGATAAGCCTGCCTACATTTAAAAATGCTTCTAAACAATGTTGGTAATGTTTATGATACTCCATAAATAGAATAATGACCATAAAAAAAAATAAATCTCTTATATTGTGGACCATAAACCTTGTTCCAAATTACAGGTTATAAAATAAAGGACAATTAGCAATGAAATAATAAGCTACAAAGTAATAATAGTTTTTTTCTTTTTCTACAATAGTATAGTTCCTCAGTAGTATTAAGTGATAAATAAACAAATAGTTGAATGACTGCATTTAGTAGACCTATTTTTAATCTCACTTGCACTATTGTAATTCAGGAATAACTCCAGTGTGAAACATTTAAAGTTTGGATAAATGAAGACAGGATTAATGTAAAAATAGAATTATTTTCTATAAATGTAAATAAACATTTAATTTCCCCCCAACTTTTGCATTTCATTTGCAAAAAAGACTTTTTACACGCCGATGAAATGAAGAACAAGTACTTAAAAGAAGGAAAGGTCTTTGTAAGGCTCCAAGACAGGACCTGGACTTGCCTTTGAAAACTGATGCTTATTACTGAATTTGATCATGGCAACAGCGGTTCTTTCAAAATGGACAGAGGACCCTAAGGACAGAAACTTGTATGCAGACACAAGCACCTAAAATTTGGTACAAGTTCAGCAGCCTTCTAGTATGGGAGAACTGGCAGCAAGAAGATGGCAAGGCTATCTACATCTAAGTCAGCACAAGGCAAATACAAGTACTGTACATCCCACAGTTCCTTCCGATGAACCTTTTTGCCATGAAAAGAGCAAGAGACAACACAGCTGTCTTTCCATGAGGAATCTTTTTATACTAGTGTTTATCTGATTGCAAACCAATGTGCAGAAAATTTTCTTTGGTAAATAGTGAATTACTCCCCCACAGTGGGCACAAAGAGCAACACTGCTTCCTGGGAGAAATCCTTCTCCTTAAGAGAAATGAATTCTTTTCTTTTCCAGTTTTCAAGTCAAAGCAAAATCCATCTCTTTTCTCTAAGTCCTCCAAAAGGCTACTGTAAAGCAGCAACACTAATCAGCAATGCTGAAGTGCTTTCTGGCACTGGGATTCCTGCTGGGATATTGGACTTCCAGGGAGAAAAGGAGGAGGAAAAGGAGAATGGAAAGTTTCTCATGGCTTGATGTGTTAGTGATTTGGCCATCCTGCTTGGATTATTATATGATAGAGAAGCAGAAACTAGCATCTAAACCAAAAATTAATCTTTAACTTAAAACTATCCCTTCGTTAACTGCAGAACTTATCAGTGAACTGAGATAAAAAGTCCAGTTCTGCTGCTGGAAGAGGAGATCTTTACAGTTCAGGCTCTGATCAGTAGCAATAAAGGCAACTGCAAAACAAGAGCACAAAGAGACAGGGACTTTCGTTTTACGCATTGTCTGTATTACAGCAAAGCAGAACTGATAAAGAGGGTTGGCTTGAATAAGGGCATGGCTAGTCATTACCATTCTGCAAAACACCCTTAAGGTGACTTATATTGCAACACTCTAAGAGCCAACTGCTGCAAGTAGCACTGGGTGTTGTAGTGTCACCTACCATAAAGTGCCAGATCTTACCTGTGCTTCCCACCAAACATTTTCATTGCTGTTACACAGTTTATTGAATTTGATGTTATTTCTTTAATCATCTTCAAATGCAGTCAGCATTGTGAGCTGGTGTTCATCGCCCTGCAGGTATCTGGATCTCTGCAGCTCCTGGTCATTACAACAACAGTGGTTGCAAGTGATCAGGACTGGACTCAAGAACTGCCACGTGAAGAGGTATCATCCTGCTCCTCCTCCCCCAAGGGTCTCAGCTAGTCAGCTGGAGAGGTGACTGAGGCTTGATTGTCTGCTTCCACCAAAGGTATGCCACTTATCAATGAATATTGTTAAAGGAAGTTAAATAATCCCATTCTCTCAGTTATCTTCCTTGAGGTGATTGCTTAGAGGGAATGTTCCTTTCAATGGAGTCCACCATTGATTTGGTAAGTTAGTTCCTACTGCCATACACATCCTTATCTCCCTTCATGTTCTTTAAGTTATTTGCAAACTCGGTGAGTTCTGACTTTGTTTTCCTCTGTGTTGGTTACAAAACGTTCAATTTTCATTGGCACCCCTGCCCCTGCACACACCTGAAGTGCTGCATCCCAGGGAGGAAAGCGCATGAAGCACACTCTTCAGGAGTGACAAAGGAGGGCATCAAAGCACATTCAGGAGCTGCTTCTCATATGTTTATAAGTTTAGTTGATATTTTATCAAAGGGTCATCCTAGTTAAAAAATCAACTTGGATTTCTTGCTAAATCACTGCCCAAGAACACTAAGTTTTTTTTTAACAGTGCTTAATGGGATGAGAGCGAGACACAACATGTTCTTACTACTAAGGAACGAAGGAAGAGAAAGTGCATGACTGACTGCCATGCATTATTTCTAGAAATAGGCATACTACATTTTTCTATAAAGCAGCAACTGCTCTTTAAAATGACATCAAATAAAATACAATTGAAACTGAACACTGAAGTCTTTGTTTGATGTTCCCCGCACTCCTGGCTTTATTATCCTTTCAAATAATTTTTCCCCTCCTCATAACACTCAGCTATTTTAGCCTTGCCTGAAATCTTTATACAGCTTTATTAAACTGAATCTCTTTTCCACATAAGCTTTTCCAGTTGTGATCCAAATGCTTTTGAGCAGTGTTGTCTGTGTATTACTAGTGTATTACCATGAAGTTCTGCCAGCTACTCCCCTCCCTCCCTCAAGTACAGCCAAACGTAGCTGCTACCTCATTTCTTGTTTGAATTATTAATATTTTGTGCACTCTGCTAATCTGTAAGTATATTCTCACATTAATTTTCCCAACTTTGCCACTATTCATACTTACTTTTGTTTATGAGACTATTTTTGTGATATTCTGTAAGCTTTTCTTGAAGTTTGTCTGTTTCAAAAATATCACAGAATAATTTAAAATATCCCTAGAATATTTTATTTATTTGCTTTATTTCATTTGGGTTTTTTTCCATCACAGCATTTTAGCTTCCTTGTTTTATTTTCTGTAACTGTTAGATGCTAATGAAACATGATGAAGACATTTGTCTCTTGTCTGCATCTTTCCAGGTCATTTGCACATAACCAAGATAAAATGAAAAAGATACCATCACCACTGCACACATCCCCCGTGTAAGCAGACATTTTGTGATTCTGATATTAAAAGGTAAGTGTTTCTTCAAGTCATCCTAAGATGACAACTACATCTATATATCTCTCTCTATATATCTCTCTATATAGACATATATACTCATTCTTTTTAGAATGGGAATGCACAGAATTCAGCAAAATTGAATATTTGATTAGAAAGAGGTAAAATCATATTTGATGGAGACATTGATACTTAAATCCATTGCATGAGCTTGGTTACTCTAGCAGTACTCTGTTCTGACCTGTGCTATGATCCTCCTTGTTCAAGCATGGCATAACCAAAATGACTATTTTGTACATAACTGAACCTGGAGAAACTTGACTAGTTTTCTACAGTAGGGTTAAATGAGGGTGCATTCAGTGCCCTCTGTTGCAAATGTTTTCCAAATTGAGGTTTGGAAATGGAAAGGTATAAAGAATAAGTGAAATATGTGTAAAACTGAGGCATCCAGCAGACCTTGTGGTAATTTAAAATAGTGGCCCTGAAGTCTCTCTAGATAAATATCTGATTAAAATCCTCACATGCTGGGATCTCTTGACCTGCCTGCTTGCAATGCCCATGGCAAAATGAGGTTTCATCCCAGGTTTGGATGAATGACCACACTGTACAATGCCCGTTCCTATCACTCTCTTTTGGAGGCATGATACCTTGCAATTTTTTGGAGCCCCTCACAAATGCATTTATTGGGGTCCCATCCTGTCCTCAGCTTGTGTGGGAACCAGCTCCCTTCTGTAAGACCCAGCTCACAGGTGGAAATAGACTGTCAAAAGGGTCACTGTGAAGATAACTTTGCTCTCTTCGAACTCACTGCCGCCTAAAGTGAGATTGAGCAACATCACACAAGCAGAGGCATTGCCTGGCCCCTCAAAAGCAAACAGCAACAAAAAGAGAAGCAAATAACATAAATGGTCAGCTTTTACTTAATATTGATCAAGGAACCTTGAGCCCCTTTCAGACATGACCTGCAGTGTTTCAGCTCAGGTATCTACCCGGGCACTGCCCCAGCAAGTGCCAGCATCTTGTCTGTGTTGGGAAAACTCAGTTCATCAGGGAACAGTTACCACCATCCCAGTCTGGGACTCTCGGTCCTCTCTCCTCCATCCTGTGCAGCCTGGGAAGTTCTCCTGACCATTTCTGTGATCTTGCTCCTACTTCCTATTGTCCTCTGTAAAATGGACAGTTGCCAAATATTTGCAGCCACTTGCACCAGTCCAAGGCTGGAAGAAATAGCCAGACTGGGGTGTTTAAGTCTGGGGTGCTTGTTGCAGAACTCCTGTTGTTAAGCCTTACCCACAGAAGTTCAATCCAAAAATGACTATAATCTAAGCTATCAAAACCTCATCCTCCACCACATCTTTGTTGTTAAATCCCAGAAGCTGCTTTGTCTCTTTAGAAGTGTCCTGATTTTTTTTCCATGCTGCTTCAAAAATTCCTGTAATAATCCCTTTTGCTTTAGGCCAAATTGCTGCTGCTGTGACTGATGATGATAGTATCTCAAGGGGGTTGTTGATTAGATTCACCTCTTGGAGGTAGTGTTTACCTTTTTATGGAGAAAACAATGTGAGAAGAAAATGGTACTTTGATCATCACTTAAGATTGTGTTTCTTTTCCTCAGCATGTATTAGTATTTAAAAAATAGTTCTACATTTAAATGTAATCTCTTCATCTCAAAAATTACACCCAAATTTAGATTTTCTTCTCTCAGTTCACAAGTCTTCTCCACAGCGGTGCTTTGCAGCTTCGCTCTCCTGCAAAATCTGCATTTGATCTCTTTCAATACCAGTGTTTCCAGTTTCAGGAAATGGACACTGGGGATAACATCTACTGTCACAGGCCTTCTCAAAGCTTTACTTCATAAAGAGAAGTAAACCTTGCAACCTTGCTTCTATTGGAAGGTTGGAAGATGGGGCCCATCCTTCATACAGCCAGGATCTCCAGCCAAAATTAACAATGTTTCCCTCATCATGTTCATCATGCTTGGGTTTTCAATCTTTCTTCTCTGTCGGAGAAACATAATTGAAATTATTAATATTACCATAGCCTATCACCTTAGCAATGCATCAGAGCTAAGGAATTATGGATGGATTTGGAACTACACATTTTGTTACTAGTATAGAATATTTTTAGAATAAAAGTGTTAGGTTTTGACCTTGGAGTCCATCCCATCACAGCCCAATACAGCAGCTATTCTGAATTTAGCCCAATCAAGTATCTAGCATTCAAGTATTACTCTACTAATTTAAGACAATACAGCAACAACTTCAAGGAAACATGGAAGGGAAATTGCAGGAATGATGAAAAACACACTTTAAAATCCTATGTTTAAATCTTTACTTATCTTGTCAAAAACAAGATGGCAGAGAGGTTTGCAAGTACTAAATGCCTTCCGCACTTATCAAGTGTTTCAGCATTGACACTGTTCTTATTCAAACACAAAAGCTAGTTTTTCAGTCTTGGGCTTGTTCTCCTTTATTCATGTAAAATATGAAATATGTGTCAGTTAAGTAATTTTTCTGCCTCCCTCTGGCAGCCAGGAGGGCCAGTCATGTCCTGGGGCGCTTCAGACAAAACATCACCAGCCAGTTGAGGGAGGGGATTGTCCTGCTCTACTCCGCACTGGTGCAGCCTCACCTTGATTATTTTGTGCAGGTTTGGGCACAACAATATAAGAAAGATATTAAACTGTTAGAGAGTGTCCAAAGAAGGGCAGCAAGGATGGTGAAGGGCCTCGAGGGGAAGCCATAGGAAGAGCAGCTGAGGTTCTTGGTCTGTTGAGACTGGAGAAGAGGAGAGTGAGGGGAGACCTCATTGCAGTCTACAACTTCCTCGTGAGGGAAAATGGAAGGGCAGGTACTGATCTCTTCTCTCTGGTGATCAGTGACGCAAGGGAATGGCCTGAAGTTGTGTCAGGGGAGGTTTAGGTTGGATATCAGGAAAAGGTTCTTTACCCAGAGGGTGGTTGGGTGCTGAAATAGGCTCCCTGGGGAAGTGGTCACAACATTAAGTCTGTTTGAGTTCAGGAACCATCTGGGCAATGCTTTCAGGCACATGATGTGATTCTTGGAGTAATCCTGTGCAGGGACGGGAGTTGGACTCCATGATCCTTGTGGGTCCCTTCCAACTCAGGATGTTCTATAATTCTGGAAATGAAGAAAGAGAGAGGAGTCCCCTGGGCTGTTGGTGTTGGGTGCAAGACTTCCCAGAACATGCAATTTGACATTTGTGCATTGAAAACTGATGCAACAAGTGTTTCTTTAGAAAATGTTTCCCCTAATTTACTTATAAAGCAGAAAATGTAAAGCTGCTTGCTCTTTGGTTTTTTTTTTCTCTATTTTTTGTTTCAGCAACTTGACTATAAGTCAATTGAAGGTTTTATGGGAAAAAGTATTGCAGGTACCCTTTCTCCTGGATTGAAGAGATTAAATGAGACTTGAATAGGCTCAGCACTTTGTAATTGTCTATGCTTTCTAGCACTGAAAAGAAGTCCAGGATGTCTGTAACATACTGAATTTTATCCTAAACTTTCAGATAGCGTTCACTTCAGCCCTGTGTTGCTCACTAAGGCAGTAATGTCCACCTCATCCGCTTCAGCTCCGGAGATAGAGATCTTCCAGTACATTGATGCACATCAAAGTGATTTCATTGAGGTAGGAACTATATTGCCATGAAATGGTGAGTACAGAGCTGGTACCCAGAGGCCTGTGCTCTGTGTTCCAGAGAAGTGTTTGTCACTAAGGTAGTGAGCAGTGTTCCAGGTCTGGCTTCAAGAGTGCAACATGCACTTCACAAAGCGAGGCTGCAAGAGGATGGACTGTGCTGGGGACTCTAGTGGTGAAAGAGGGATTTGCATGAACTCCCATGAAAGAGATGGTTGTGGGCATCCTTTGAGTGTGTGCAGAGAGAGGCTCCACTAAGCCAAAATGCACTGGCATGGTAGATGCAAGCCAGATAAGATGCTTGCTCTCTTGCTTTACATCAGAACGGATTGTTGTAGGTTTGCTCTTGACAAGGAGAGGAGTCCTGGTCCCATGCTGGTTTGCGCTTTCATTTTTGTCAGCCCGCTGTGAAAAGGCAGAAACATAATTAGTCCAGTCGGTATCACTTATGCCTTAAAGCTACAAGCACATTTGAATCTTTATGAGGGCCACCAAGGTGGTTTGTATATAATGCAGTTTCTACGATGTAAACTAGTCAGCATCTACCTCCTCTTCCACTGGATTTTAAATCCATGGTTGATGATGAAAATGCCTAAGTGTGAGCACCCTCCCTGTTTAGGAAATCAGGAATCTCAACCCTGGGGAAACATCTAAGCAATTTATCTTCATTCTGAAACCTTAGAGCATCTACAACATTGCTGTAATGATACAGAAAGGAAACCATCTTCCAGTGTGAGATTTCTGATATCAAGGGCAAGACACCACAACATTCTGGGTCATCTAACTGCATTTTAATTCCTGTGCAGAATCTTAAGGAATGGGTGGCTGTGGAAAGCGATTCTGTTCAACCAGATCGGAGGAAAGAAGTAGTACGAATGATGGCATTGGCAGCAGACAGACTTGCAGGACTGGGAGCCACAGTCAATTTAGTAAACCTGGGGTCACATCAGGTGCTTGTCTGATTCTTGGATTTAATTCATCCTATTTGTATGTGGTCTACCTATTGCATTCAGTGCTATGTATATGTATGTTATGACATTATGACATTTTTGGTAGCTAGCTATCAATTTATCAGTAGCTCTGTACCTACCTGATATCGGCTGAAATCAGTCCCTCCTCAGACTGTCTGAGAATATACTTGGGAACCACACAGACAATCCAAATGCAAATAGATGCTCTCTGCAGCAGGGAGTTTGATACTTTTAGCTGGAGGGAAGCAGTTTGCAAAAGTAAAAGGACTGAGTTTTTTACCATGGCTTGGTTTTAAATTCTTCTTATTAATGCATAATTCGTCACTGAAGTGTCTATATGAGAGAGGCAGGTTTTGCACGGAAAATGTTGTCAGACAGAAAGGGTTATCTATCTAAAGTATCGTCTTTGGTTTTGGGAGCTTTTGGCAAATGATGCAAGCTATTTTCTTAATGATTGTTGGAAAGCAAAAATTAATCTCTGAGAAATCTTTGTCTCTAATTTACTTACCTTATTGAAGCTATGGGCCTTTTTCTGCCCTGGGCTTTTACGTTTCTACTCTAACAGGAATTCAAAAGCTCAATAATAGTGATTCCCTTTTACTTTTTCTGAGGCTTCTGGGGAGGATTCTGAGGGTCTTAGCACAAGGACCTTATAGTACAGCAACACTTTAATATTTCAGGTTATGTAATTTGATAGTTTTAAAGAAAGCAGTTGGGTCATGTGGAACTCTGTTCTGCACAGAGGTACATTACAGGATTAGTTTAGAGCCTTAACCTGTTTTCAAGTCAGTCTGACTTAGCTGCTGCTGCTTTCTGCCAGTAACACTTTATTTTGTTTCTATATTTGAGGCTATTGGCCTCCTGTTCTCTGTCTGTGGTGAAAGCAAACCCCAAATTAATTTGTACGGCTTTTGACTATTTCAGTGTCCCAACAGATTCTATAGCACACATTCAAGCTCTGTCTTCTCCAGTGGTGGGAAGTGAGAATTTAGTAAGAAGGGCATTTTTGACAATAGAATGTTAGAAGAAGTCCATAAAGTCCTTGCAGAATCTAAACAAGTGGGGAAAAAATCTCAAGTTTCTCTGAATAGGTTAGAACAGGATTCAGTCAAATTTGTGCACTTAATGGAATCAAAGCCAATTGAGTATGTAGAAGTATTTTCAATACTGAGAATTCCAGGGCTTTTTGTACATTTCTTTTCAAAGGGTTTTTTTTTCCTTAATTGCTTTTTTTCCCCCCTTCATTGCTTTCTCCACAGTTGCCTGATGGCCAGGACCTCCCACTGCCTCCTGTGATTCTTGGGGAACTGGGGAAGGATCCACAAAACCCCACCATATGTTTCTATGGTCATGTGGACGTGCAGCCTGCCAAAAAGGAAGATGGCTGGAACACTGAGCCTTACACACTGACTGAAATTGATGGTGTGTACAAAATCTTTAGTTTTTTATCATTATTTGAATACATGACTGGGATTCTGAGCTGGAGGAGGCTTCATATATATTTAACCAAAGCATGAGGAATTCTCCAGTGGAAATCTTGCCTAATATTTGGTGTGCAGGAGCCTCGGGAGGTTAAAGCTGCTTTACAGAGTATTCAATTGAGAATCCACTTCTGCTTAAAAATTCTTGTTGGATTTTTGCATCAACCATTATCCTCCCTCACACCTCCTGCTCTTGCTTCATGCCACTTTAGTACTTCCACCTGCCACACTGGAGCTAAAGAGCATTGGTGGTGGAAGAACAAGAGCCCCCCTCCTCCCCGCCTTAATGTAATCATCCTTCCACTGCGGTCAGCTGACTGAAGGAACAAAAATGACAAAGTCAGCAGATAAGTAAGACCTCAGAAACCCTGATTCCCAGGCCTGACATCAAGTCACCCTTTCTCATCAGTTGGGACCAATTCCAAACAGCCTTACTGCAGTAATTCTCCTGCCTCCAGTGTATATCCAGTGTATCCAGTGGGGACTGCTACAGAAGTTTATCACTGCACATGAAACTGAAATCTGTCCCTGTGTATAACTACAGTTGAAAAAGAAGTTACATACCTAGATTTGTAGCTTCATACTTCTGCCATGGCATTTATCTGTAGGGTTTTTGCTGCTTGTTACCTGGTTTGGCTGATGTGTCCAGAAGTTGCATACTGTGCAAACTCTTCAGGCATGTCTGCTATGAAGAAACAGTTCCTGAGAAAAAAAGTCAAGCTCAAAAATTGGCATGCAGCAGAAACCACAGTATGATGTATATAAAAGGAAGGAATTGGAAAAAAAGTGTACCAGTCCATTGGGAAGCACCTGAACACTCATCACCATATCTAAAACGAGTCAATGAAATCCTGAATCTTTTGACACTTCACTTCATTTCACACATCACTACAGCTTCTGTGGCAACTGGAATTTTCTGATTACACTGAAGTAATGCTTGAAAACATTCCTCTTTTCTTTTTAAGGAAACCTCTATGGGCGTGGAGCAACAGACAATAAGGGACCTGTCTTAGCCTGGATAAATGCCGTGGAAACATTTAGAGCCTTGAAATTAGTAGGTATCAATGAGGACTTCATTATTATTGTTTATTATTATTATTATTAATTTATCTGTCATTACTATTTATTATATCTCCAGAGAGATGTATTTGCATTCCTATGAGTTAGGTGATACATCTTTGACCCAACAGAATACATACATTTTGAAATATTGGCTTATTTCTACTGCAACATTTAGGCAACTGGTCTCATTCCAGTAAGAATTTGTCCTTAAGCATTTCTATTTTGAACAATCTGTATGCAATGTAAATACAGTATTGCTGCCATTGCCCTGCAGAGGAAAACCCATGGGGAAGCATTCAGTTTGTATTGCACACATCACACAGTTTTGATACCCTCTTCCCTTGAGAGCTTTTAAAGTGGTAAAATAACAGGTATCACAGAATGTTCATGAATACTTCTCTCTGCTGTCACATTCTGCTGATCCTTCACTGATTCTCCTTCAAAAACAAAAAGTAGATAAAAACATGAGGAAAAGAACAAGTTTTTCTGGGAACCTCTATGTGTCTTTCACTGGATGCTCTACTGAAGCAAGATATAAACCCTACATCTTTTTTTTCCTAACATAAGGTTACATCAAGCAAGCCAGTTTGTTCCTATTTTAAAGCTTATTTCTTTTTGTTTTTGAAAACGCTTGTTTCTTACCCAGATTTTTCTAATATTAATTTAGGCTATGCCAGTGAACTTCAGGTTTGTAATTGAAGGCATGGAAGAAGCAGGGTCCTTGGGGCTAGAAAACTTTCTTGAAGAAGAAAACCAGAGCTTTTTCTCTGATGTTGATTACATCGTAATTTCGGACAACCTCTGGCTCAGCAACAAGAAGCCTGCCCTTACATATGGGAGTCGGGGAAATGCCTGCTTCTTTGTGGAGGTAAAGGACACAGGTTCATTTGAACTGAGCCTCTGACAGGGAGCAGTGATGTAGCTGTAATTACATCTACATGCAGAGAACAACTGAGGGAAAGCTTAATATTTACAGTTACAGAGCTTTCTTCTGCATCCCTTTTGGCTTCCACAGATTTCCCTCCTCATTTCAGTTCAATTAGCCTTATTTACTTCCATTAACTTCTCTTCAATCATCATTTCTCCACTTACCTATCTTCCCTTGATCCCTTTCCTGTTCCATTACTCTCCTGCCACTCTTCCAGTCTCTTCTCATCCTCCTCTCAGCACATCAGCTCTGTTCTCTTGCAGCATCATCTCTACACCCTCTACTCCAACTCTCTCCAAAACCATTTCTTCTGCTGCTCTGCCCTTTTGCAGCAGAGACTGCTTAGTGCCATGAATCTGCCTAAAGGGACTCAGTTTATTTGGATGTCTGGGTTTAAAAGCCATACAAGATTTTTGTAACCATTGACAAGAGTGAATAAAAGTGCACTGTAGCCAATGTGCTATATTTAGCAGCCAACATGAGCTACTGTAAAATGAGGAGCAGAAATTTCTCATCTGGAAATGCTTCCTGATGAAGCATCGAAGGAATTCAGAAAGAAGATTAAAGAACTTGAGAACTAAAGGAAAATCTGCATTAACCTTTATGCCTGATAAAGAATGAATTGCTTTTTAACCAATAGAGCCTTGGCAGCCTTGATTCAATTCTTCTAAATCTTGGTTAAGAAAAATGAAGCTATTAAAACATCAGAAATGATTTCTGCCTGCTACTAGACAGTTGGCTGTAATGAGGTTTTGAGAAAAATAAACAAGTTCGTTGCAGGAAAATATTTTACGATAAACCCAAGTATGAAAATGTGTCCGGAAAAAACTCATTTAATAACCTGAATGGCCCTATTCTAAAGCCATATGATTCAAGAGACCTATAAATTTTTATTTGTTGCCATTAGGAATTAAGGTTGGACATATATTCTTAATATAAAACAAGTAAGATACATTCTTGCCTTTGTTATGAAGATCTTGCATTAAATAAAAAGGATAGACAACTTGAAGAATTTATTCTCTAACATTAGAAACCATAATACGCAAATGTTTTACTTATGATGTATTTAATCTTACTGAAGCAAAAGAGGGAATAGAGGGAACCCTTATGTTTGGGCACTGGAACAGGCTCCCCAGGGCAGTGGTCACAGCACCAAGCCTGACAGAGTTCAAGAAGCATTTGGATGACACTCTCAGGCACATGGTGTGACTCTTGGGGATGGTCCTGGGCAGAGCTAAGGGTTGGACTTGATGATCCTCGTGGGTCCTTCTAACTCAGCATATTCTGTGATTCTGTGAAATGTGTAAGTCTATACCAGACAGCTGAATTTCTCTCTCTAGCAGTTGACAGCAGAGCCCCATTTCTCTTTACCAAAGCATATGGTTCCATTTTATAAACAGAAACAAATAATCGTTTCTATTCGTTTGTGGTCTCATTTAAAAAACTGAAACCACCAGTCTCTGTGGACAACAAACACTCACAGAAGAATAAGGTGGTGAGTGTTTATATGTAACCAGTGTTCTTGGTACAGGTTGAATGTGGCAGCAAGGACCTTCACTCCGGAACTTTTGGAGGCATCATTCATGAGCCGCTGACGGATCTGATAGCTCTGCTGGGTAATGACACACATCACTGCGTGGGAGTAACTGGGGAGCAGTGGCTAAGGATCAGCCTAACAGTGATCAGTACCATGTTTAATTGATCTGAATAAGGCAAGTCTAATTGAACGAAGATTTCCAAACCTCAGTATAGCTATGGTGACAGCAGCTGAGGAAGGGAACAACCCCAGTAAGGCTAGGACTTCAAACGTGTTATGCTGATGTCAGTCATGTGTCAATTAAGAACATTTAAGGATTGCCGGCAACTTTAATACATATACAGATAAAAAAGCCTGGCTTTTTAATGCTGATTTGTGTCTCAGGATGATGTTTTCATGTCAGAAGCTGGGCTGACATACCACACACTACAAACAAACAGCAGCTCAATATTTTTCTTAATAAATACGAAAATGCGTCAAGTCTGATGAATGCAAACAGTTGGTAGTTGTTAGGCTTACTAATCTGGTAAAGAGTTAGCTAGAAGTGAAAAGGTGTAATGGTTGCCAAGTGGAAGAAATAGTTTCCCCTCGTACTGATATCTCTATCTTATTTTGTAGACAGCCTTGTGGATTCCACAGGTCGTATTCAGATCCCTGGAATCTATGACAGTGTTGCTGCCCTGACAGAGGAGGAGAGGAGATTATACAAATCGATTGAATTTGATCTAGAGGAGCACAAAAATAATAGTGGTGTGAAAAAATTCCTCTTTGGCACCAAGGTAACAAAAAATCTGTATAAATACTCTGCAGAAGGAATTTAAATCACTCATTTGTAGCATTTATGTGTAAAGCCAAACTGAGAGATATTTTCAGTCAATGGCAAACTTAAAATAAAATAAAGGAGCACTGAGAAGTAAAAGGTAAAGAAAATTAGTCTGCTGAAGATGTAAGGCACTGCATCTCGGGAAAGTGATATGAAATATGAATAATCAATGAAAAGGAATAATGCAAAACTAACAGTACTGCTCTCCCTTCATTGCCTACCCCTTCTCTCCCCCCCAAGCCTAATCAGCCAAATAAAATAAGCATTAAAATGTCTGTATTTAGGTTATATAGTAGGAAAGAAGTTGTATTCAGCTCTGAAAAGCAGGAGGCAGCTTTAGGCATATGTGTTTTGCATGGGTTTTATTTAATACAGATTTTGATGTCTGTCAAAAACAGCATCCAAAGCTATAAGCCTCTCCTTACCAGCAAATTAAAAATTATATTCTAAATAAAAATCAGCAGGTAAGGGCTGGCTTGGAAACATCTCTCTGCACAGGAGTGGGAGCTGGGGGAAAGGAGTGATTCATTTTTTTAATCACTAACATAATTATACTGGTATAAGATGCACTAACATGGATGCTTTTATTTCCATGAAAAAGCTTCCACACTAGCTAAAGCTAGATTGTAATAAGTAGTAATACAAAAGTATAATGTAACTACACTATCTGAGTTTTGATGCTTTACATATATGAGGATGAAGTGGTGCAAATTTTATATGTAGATAAAGATCTAGTCTCAAAACAGGAGTAGAAGGAAAGCAGCAGCACCTTGATGTTTGGCATGAAGACCAGTCAATAATTTATATATTTCTTCTATCTTCCTTAGAATAATAATCTTCTTTTCCCTCTCCATCTTCTCCAGAAAAACTTGATTATTGAAAATTATCATCTTACCTATTGTATTATTTAATGTTCATTAGTAGGATTTCTTCACTGATATCATCTGGGAGGGGTCTGGCTGAACGGTTTTTCCCATGGTCATTTATGCGATAAACAAATAGTCAGATCAGAACTTGTTATGATTCTACTTTGCACTAGAAAAACTTACTATCAAGATACTTTAAGACAATGCTCCATTTCTCTAATGTGGCATGAAAAACTGTTATCATCCGAATCTTTCCATGACTCAAAGTAGTAGTATTTTTTTTTAAATGAAAATATATGTGAATGGGTTTAAATTAAAAATCAAAAATCTTTAAAACACAGAGGTCTCCAAATATAAATTTGAGGATGGTGAAAACTTGTTTTCTTCACATTAGTTCATATAAATTGTGAATGGCTCAGTGTCAACCCTTATATTTTCAAAAAAAATCTTTTTGAAGGAAGAAATACTTCTACACCTGTGGCGTTACCCTTCTCTCTCTATTCATGGGATTGAAGGTGCTTTTCATGAACCGGGAATTAAAACAGTCATTCCAGCAAAAGTAATCGGCAAATTCTCAATTCGTCAGGTCCCCCACATGGACCTTTCGGTTGTGAAACAACAGGTAAGAGACAAACCTTTTCTTTGGCCTCTCTTGTGTAAACTTAGTCCTCTTAGCACCTCAAAAATTTAGACTTGTAGTAAACTGAATGTTTCTAGCACTGATTTGTTTCCAAGAGAAGTGGGAATGTGGGTATAAGCTTGAGTTGCAGGAAGATGAAAGCTTCTGACTGCAAAGTATTTTCTCTGCAGGTGGTGGAACACTTGGAGAGTGTCTTTTCCAAAAGGAACAGTCCAAACAAACTGAAAGTATCTATGCCTTTGGGTGCAAAGCCCTGGCTTGCTGATATTAATGATCTATCATATAAAGCAGCAAAAAGGGCAATAAAAACAGGTGTGTTCCTTCTTTTTTTTTTCAGTTCTTAATGTGTCTGCAGGTGTGCAGATGAATTTGCTCATCAACAAAGAGGTTTTCCAATTCAGTGCTACAGCAACTTACCCCTGTAATCTCATTGATTTTGATAGAACAAGTTAGCAACATCTTTCACACCTTGCTAAACTGGGTTATGTTTAATAGGAGTAGCCAAAGACCTCACTTACTTATTTTTGTGCTGATATGAAACTAGAGGTTTGTAGAGTACAGCTGATTTGTGAAATCAGTTGTCTACACACTCAAAACCATTTCTACTTAGAAGCTCCAAGTATCAGCTATCTGCTTAAATATATAGTAACAGAAAAAAAGCACTTTGATTTCACTTAACCATTAATTCATTCTTCCCATGTATTTCAGTTTTTGGTGAAGATCCAGATCTTATTCGTGACGGTTCAACAATTCCTGTTGCCAGAATGTTCCAGACCATAACGCAGAAAAGTGTGATGATGCTTCCGATTGGAGCGGCCGATGATGGGGAGCACTCTCAGAATGAGAAAATAAGCAGGTTTCTTTTATTTGTCTGTGTTGTTAGAGAAGGGAGGAGAACTGAAGTCCCTTGGTACCCATGAATGACCATGGCTGGATGGGAAGCTTTGCTGTGTATTTGACAGTACAAAACTACTGTCTCCAGCAAACTTTTCGCTATGCTAAGCAGAATTCCCAATCTATTGCATACTGCTATATGCTTTTCATTGGATACCTACACAGTCTTTAAATACATCGCATTGGCAATTTTCATTTCACTGACAATGAAATGTGCCTCTAGGCTGAAAGATGGTGATGTGGATGGGCACTCTTCTGTCACAACATCCATTTTGAAGCATGCGAGTCGTAGATACACAGGCTCATGGCTACGTAAAGATTTTGATGGTTTTCTGTATAAATGGTTTTAAAGATGAATTTATATTTCAGGGACCAAAACTAGTGTAATTATATAAAAAATAATTTAAAGTGGCACAAATAGCCACTTGTGCTCATTCCTCAAGGCACCAAGGCAAGACACTATTCAACGTGTTGCCTGAATACTTGTGCAGCTTCCAAGTTCACTCATGCTGAACTCCAGAAACTGGAGAATACTACAATAATTCTCAAATTGCTTTCTCTTTCCCCTCATTACAGCCTCAACACTTATGCTGTAGACAATAGCAATTTGGGGATGTAACACTGGAAAAATCTTCTGAAGCGCATCCTTCAGAAGAGTACCAAATTGAAGGATGTCCAGCGTTTCTGTGCACTGGGTCCTCTTTTGGAGTTAGCAGCCTTGCAAATTCCTCTGAAGACTCTGAAAACTTCACTAGATTATGCTGCTAATTCTAAGAGCAGAACAGCCTGACAGGACTTCATTGTCTTTTTTGCTTCTTCACAGACACAACTATATTGAAGGAACCAAGTTGTTTGCAGCCTTTTTCCTGGAGATATCAAAGCTACATCGGCACTTACATGAAGCTTCCCACACAGAAACTAACAACTAGCATCACAAGAAAATCAGCAAAGCACTTCTTTAGTCCTAAACTTTCTAACTTCCTGATCTGGAAAAACATAAATTACATATTCAGTGGGTAAGAATTGGTGGAAAAAAAAATAAATGCCATGCTATTACTTGGCAAAGTACTAAATGGCATGCATCTGTGATATGGTCAACCAAGTGATCTTATCCCTAATTCTGTAAAATAGGGTTAGGGATAATCCATTGTTGCTGAATGGAAGATATTACCTTTTAGTTTTGAAATTCAGGACAAAGGGAATTTTTACATCTATTTTATTAAAACTACTTTATTTCCGTTTTGTAGTATCACCATCTTCATGCTGCCTAGCTCATATTTCAGTTTCTGAATATAAGCAATACGCAACACTGTAGTTTCCTCTTAACTATATACAAAATTTCATTTATGTAATTCTTTGAAGAAAGATCCACTACCCAATTAAGCTCTTCCCTGTCCTTCACAGAAGGTTTTAAATAGGAAATGCAATACAATTAGCTTGTTGAATTTGATGTGAAGACTTACCTATTAATATCTATTTACGGGTATAATCACTGAGGTCAATAGACCTGCAATAGTAAATAAACATTTCCAGCTCTGGATTCTGCCTTTCTTTTTATTCACATCTCCTCTTACTGTGCTGTGAGCAGTTTCAAGAATCACTAAATAATGTTTCCTTCATGGATTTTCTGTTCATACAATAGAAAAAAGTTTTTGTAATCATCTGTTCTGGCCAACGTCTGTCCTCAGAAGGGTGTTTTCCCACCCAATTAGCACCTGTTTGTTGTTAATTACTTTTAAAGCATCAGTTTACATTGATGATTAAACCAAATGCAAATTATATATTTTGAAATGGAAACACTATCTGAGAGTTCTGTTTGCTGTTTAGGCAAAACATGCAGCACAAAGCACTCAATTCAAATCTAGATATTTTAACTTTAAAATGTGATTTTTACTCTAGTGTAATTAATTCACACACAACCAAACCAACTGAACTAGTAGTGTTATCCCTACTGTTAAAACAAATGACATTATTAAATTACAGAAAGTAGTTGAGATCTTTCCTTTCTCTCCTGCTACCTCCTTGCAAAAACCTGCAAGAATAAAGATGTGGATGTGTAATCTATAGAAGGGAATATTGTACTGCATATAACTTATATGAATAGGTAATGTGGGGAGTTATTAGGACAAAAGCTTTGGCTGAATTAAAAACATAAATAAATAAGCTTCTGATTTTCAGTAGCTCCCATGAAATTCCTAGGAGATGTGCATAAAAGTAGCTGGCCTTTTAAGAGATCTGGGAACAGTTATAATCCAGGATGCTTAGGTTTCAAATCACATTCTCAGTAAACACCCATTTTCAGACCTACTTGGGGCTGTGAGACACACAGTTTAGCTGTAAGAGCTGATTATGGATGCTGGCTGCTGGCTGTGTGCAAGGGGAAGAGAAGGACTCTGCTCAGTCTCTTACTCATGTTGGCACTGCAGACTGCATAACTGCAGAGTAACTTCTCGTGCTCGTGTCAAGAGAGAAGAGTCCAAGACAAGGACCAAAAGCCCAAAGATCACAAGATTCTGGTTTGTGCATCATCAACTTGCAGAACAAGTCCTTTGCAGTCTCTCAGTCCCCTTCAGCTGTTGAAACCATTTTAGGAACCAGCACCGTAACAAATGTTGCAGGGGTGAATACTCCAGTGTGTGCAGAGGATTCGGGGCAGACTGGTCCATGCTTGAAAGCTATCACATCATAGCGATACATGAGTGAATTTTGCTGAAGTATTTGAAGACATATCATTGACATAAAACATTGCAATCTCTGGATTTGCAGTGACTTTACAAGTAAGCTTCAAATATCATTGAAAGAAACTGCTGCTCACAAATATGACACTTTGGGCAAAACAGTAGAAAGCTTGGTGAGATGGAGGTGGTAGATTTCTCCATGAAAGGGGCATGCAGACTGTATTTCTAGGAATATAACTGCTCTGAAATATCACTACAATACATGCTGTCTGTGTGTTCTACAACATTACAAAGCACAACTGAAGATGGGATTATATATTTTCTACGGTTGCTCTTTGGAATACCAAACAGAATATAGTCAACAAAGACAACATCATTTTATAAGCACAAACACCATCAGAACAGTGCACTGAAATAAGGTTGTGCTCTAAAATAGCCACTTACTGTCAAGTTAAAACCACGTGCGTGAAACAGTGGGACCAATGAATTATGCAGACAATCTCTATGCTTCCTTCAGTCCCAGAAGAGATAATAGCAGAAAACTTCAGCTTCTCCTGGCCATGAAAGAAATCACTGGGGAAGCCACTCCTGCCCACAGGGGTATCCAGAGCTACTATTTCCCTCTTAGATCAAGAACAGGTATCCCCCCTGTCTTTTCCTTTTTTTTTTTTTTATAGATTGTGCAGCATCTCATCAGACTTTTGGGGGGGAAAAAAAAAGGCATGCATTTTTCTAGAGGTCTGCATTGTTACACAACATTTCTAGCAATGTTACTTCTTGGTCGCATTAATAGCTATTTGTTGCCACAGTAAGTTAAAGATAACTCTCCAGTAATAGTGTTAGAAATAGGATTAAAGCTTGCTTCCTTTGTTAACCTTATTCTACATATGCCATATCCCATGTCAGACCACCTAACTACAGAAATGGTAAGTACACTTTGTGTGGACATGTGCGTGTATGCAGCTATATGTATATACATGTACACTTGCAAGATCTAATCCAGTCATTGACTTAAAAAAAAAAAATCTTGTTCATTCTGATTCAGTTTTTTTCTTACTAAGCATTGAATAAGGGGAAAACAACTTTGTGAAGATGTCCAACAGCAGCATCTGTATCTTTGATATCTTGACAGAGATATCAAGACTTGATCATAGAATCATAAAAGGGTTTGTGTTGGAAGGGTCCTTAAAGATCATAGAATCATAGAATAGTCTGGGCTGGAAGAGACCTGTGTAAGCCATCTAATCCAAGCTCCCTGCAATGAGCAGGATCAACTAGACCAATTTGTTCAGTGCCGTGTCCAAGTTGACCTTAAATGTGTCCAGGGATGGGGCATCCACCACTTCTCTGGGCAACCTGTGCCAGCATTTCATTGTAAAAAATTTTGTTCATATATCTAGTCTAAACCTACACTCTTTAAGTTTAAAACCATCACCCCTTGTGTCCTATTGCAACAGGCCCTGCTAAAAGTTTTGCCCCCCATCTTTCTAATAGGTCCTCTTTAAGTACTGGAAGGCTGATACAAGGTTTCCCCAGAGTCTTCTCTTCTCCAGGCTGAACAGCCCAAACTTTCTCTGCCTGTCTTTGCAGGAGAGGTGCTCCATCCTTCTGATCAGCTTGGTGACCCTCCTCTGGACTCATTCCAAGAGGTCCATGTCTTTCTTGTCATGAGGACCCCAGACAGGGTGTGGGTCTCATGAGGGCAGAATAGAGGGGGAGAATCATGTCCCTCGAACTGCTGGCCACGCTGCTTTTGATGCAGTCACCTTTCTGCATTGCAAGTGTGCACTGTTGGCTCACGTCCAGCTTTTCTTCCAACAGAAAACCCCCAAGTCCTTCTCTGCAGGGCTGCTCTCAATGAAATACGATTATTAGCAAGCCTAATGACACTGGGGATGTCCCACAGTACCTGAGAAATATTTCTAGGATGGCAGACATTACTCAGGTCCTGTGTGAACACTGCCAGTGTAGTGGCAGCCAGACAAATGCCTCAGAGCACATCTACTAGCAGGAAGTGCCAATACATAGCTGGCCAAGGTCTGCCCATCTCCCTAGTACATTGTCCCAAGTCTTCCCTTTTTTTAGTCTATAGGGAATTGAAGGTTCAATGATATTTTCCTACTGATCATTAATGCGAAAGAATAAATTAGAACATTTTCATTTCCACTTAAAATCTGTGGGTTTAAGTGTGAAAGTTGCTTTTTTATATTAGATAAATACAGCTTTTAATTCTTAAGTAATGTCTCAAAAGAGAAGACTAAAAAATGTGTCAGCTAAAATCATGGAGAATAAGATGCTGACAATAGAAGCTGAAGGTATAGAGAGTTGAGCAGCCCTCCTGAGACTGAGAACTAATCAGGTCATCATCTGCTTAGCCTGTGAAATGGAAGATTAGGCTTATTCATGTAGTTATGGTTTTCCTTTTCAGTAACATTACTCCCAAGAAGCTTGACTTTGACTCCTGACAGTTATTCTTTTCAGAAGACAGGATTCAGCATGTTTCACAAACTGTGATAAAATGCCTTGCTAGTTAAGGATGTCCATAGTTCATGTTTAGACAGGGAAGATTGTGCAACTGTGCCTTTACCAGTGACACAGGAGCCTGTGCCACAGTGACTGATGCCAGTGAGGACCCACAAGTTCCCTTGCTTTGGCTGGAAAATTCCACCTGCAAGTAATTTGTAAAGTTAAATACTGATGCACGAAAAGAGTGCTAAACACAATCTTCTCATTTCATAGATCCTGTTTGGTCTCCCTGACTCATCTCTGTATGGCTCACCACTGGGTGCATGGGGTGCCTGTGTGTGCAAAACTCAAATATGGGTATTTGAGTTGGGTTACAAATGGGTTACAAATATGTAACTGTGCACCCTTTTTCTCACCCACCTCCAGGGACTGTCCTCTCTGCTAACCACAACAGTCACTGCCAGCTATTTTCCACCATGGGATTTTTCAAGACCCTAAAAAACTTTTGCAGTTTCTTACCCTTTCTCCTTTGTACTTGCTTTCTCAAACACATCTGTTTTTTAGAAGACTTCTTTCCTAGGAAGGTGGTGACTATGGAATTGGTCAGAACTAAAAAAAAGTGGCACTTCACCTATACTTATTGTCCCAAGGTGAAGCTTAATTGATTTTCAAATTCATTGCTTGTATCATAGAATATGTAGAGTTGAAAGGGACTCAGAAGGATCATTGAGTTCAACTCCATGTATGTCTGTATTTTAAGGTACAAAAACAAAATGCCCTTTAAGAGGTATTTCACTAGATAAATATTTTAGACAAATATATGAATAGAAAAATATGAACAGTTCTATGTTAACAGAGTGCATATTTGTCTACTTAGCTCTATTGCCAAATATTTTAGTGACCTTCTCACTTGCATTCTTCAGAATTATGTATCAAGAACACCTCCATGGTGCAGGTAATTTTAACAAATATGTAGCAAATGTTTTTCCTGTAATACTGCTACATATGGGGTTCTGCAAGGCTCCACCTTGGGCCCTGTGCTCTTCAGCATCTTCATAAATTACTTGCATGCAGGACTGGAAGGGATACTAAGCAAGTGTGCAGATCATACAAAACTGGGAGGAGCTGTTGGCTCCCTTGAAGGTAGGGAGGCCCTGCAGAGAGACCTTGAAAAATTAAGAGGGCTGGGCAATCACCAGCCATATGAAGTTCAACAAGGGCATGCCGGATTCTGCACCTGGGGTGGGGCAACTCCGGATGTACGTACAGACTGGGAAAGCTGACAAAGAATTTTTGGTAGGAAGTTCTGACACGCAGAAACAATGGCGAAACATTTTTGGCATTTCTATATTATCTGGTTGTTACAGTGTGACTCTTCCTTCTGAAGTCACTTAGAAGTCATCACGACATTTCCACTACTTTCTAGCAGGTAAGCGAAAGAGTTGCTGCCTGTTGTAATGGGGCTTTCCAACCCTGCCTGAGCATCAGCAGTTCCTTTTCAGATGGTTCTCACATGCAGTGAGTTGTCTGGATGGAGGACAATGGACACAGTTCCTAGTTACTTTATCTGCTCTCACAGAGTTTTCAAAATTGCAAATACTATCTGAAAACATGCTTGCATTTTGTTATGCGATTCCACTCAGGTTCTTTGAGTGAAACTTGCCACATTCACTTACTCCTCAAAGCAGGAACGACAGCTGTGTTTTTCCGTGGACTTAAAACAGATGCGTGGAAGTGCAAACTTATAACTAGGGGTGGAATTTGGATTCTATTTGCTAAGAAACTTCACCCCTGGGAGGGGGGAAAAAACCCCACAAAACATTGCTTAAGCTCCAAAGTCCACTCTGTACAAGGTGTATCCTCACAGCAAAAATGGTTGTGTTCCCATCTCAATGAGCAGTTGAGAACATCAGTGTGTAACTAGGAAATTCTTCCATTAAAGCTAACAATTTACACACGTTTTTTATTCAGTGGAGGTAGCTCTAACAGGACTTGGAAGTGTGTGCCAGGTGGATAACATGCGGACCTAGTGAACACGAAAAAGAAGGATTAAATCTATATTTCATGTAGCATGACTTCTTTTGCATGTTCTTTTCTGATCTGATACCACATTAAATCTTGAAGTTTATGTATTGATGCATAATGTACCAGACTTGATGTTTATATTTGAGACATTTGTCTATTTGAGAAACTTGATTTGTGAGTTTCCAAAAGATTAGTTATACAGTGGCAGAGCTGTAAATACTGTTATGCTGGACATTCTCACACATAACAGAGAATACAGGGTAATAAATGACTGTCATTTTACTGCAAAGAATCATTATTAAAATCAAATGCATTTCTATTAAAAAAACCCACTTTTCAACACAACCAAATCCTTGGAGCTTTGACAGTGTCAGCCTCCAGACAGACTTATATATAGCCCTAGTTAAAAGAAACCAGATGTTGTGTATGTATGTGTGGATAATGCTGATGTTGCTACCTGTCTCAAAATCCTTTTTATGATCTCTCACTGTGAAATAACATGAAATGCCAGCCAATTGCATGTTCCCCATCCTTCAGATGCAGATACAATTTTTTTTTTTGTATCTGTAAAAATAATTCAAAGATCATGGTAGCCATGTCTTTTCATATGTGGAACTGTAGTGGTTTTGATTCTAGGCCTTCCTTGGTAAGCAGGTTGTAACCGAGAAAGTGACCATGTTTCCAGTATTCCATATGATTTTTTACGTAACCCAGGGTATAAATAAGAAGGGTGAGAAGCCTCTTCCCTCTCTTTCCTTTCCGGTGGATCCAGGAGCAGGTTCTCTGCTGTCGGCTCTGCTCGTGTGGAGGAGTGAGGCCCAGTGAGGCCTTGTGGACCTTGGGAAGCGGAGAGTGCCGGCGGACACTTGGTGCAATTCTGCTATCTCAAAGAGAGTAGTAAGATTTTCTTTTATTAGTTCTTTATTGGTTGCTCCTGGGTTTTGATTATGCATATCTGGTTTGGTTTTTTTCCCTTTCCCTTTTCCCTTTGTGGGGGGGGAGGTGTTCAGGGTCCCTTCTTCTGTGTACATAGTATTCTAATTTTATATAAGTGTAAATACATGTAAATACAGCTTTGGTTTGGTCATTTCAGTGTTTCAGTAGCTTTCCCTTTCTCCCTTTCCCTTGTGTTCACAGAGAGGGTGGGGGGAGGAGAGGCTGCAAACTGTAAGGTTTGAGCATTTGGCGGGGAAGCCGGATCCGAACCGTTACAGGAACTGAAGGGGATTTTTTTTTTTTTTCCTGAGCTTAGAATTGAAACTGTAATCTCTGTCATAGAAACCAGAAAATATTCCAACATAACACGTATCCTTCTGGTGTGAAGAAACAAATGGTGGCAGAGCCCTCATATGAATTTCATGTAAGTTTGCAGAACTTTTTTTTATACTTCAAAATTCAAGAATTAGTACTGCTTTACTTGTCTCCTGTGCATTATTGCCTTCATGACAAGGCATCAAATTCCATAGACAGGGTTAGCATTCCCAATTTTGCAGCAACTTGATATTCCAGTGACTACTTCAAACAACAGTTTCATTTCATCACAGTGAGAGGACCAGTAAGATTCCTGGAAGTACATCCTTTCTCAAGCTGGCTTTTTTTGGGCAGTTCTGGACACCAAATGTTAGCTATAGAGTCCACTTTGTATTGAAAAGCAGTTGGAATGAAAGAAGATACATTTTAAACAAACAAGCAAACAAGCATAACCACGACAAAGAGATGCTGTGTTTAGCTTCGTTCCTGGTGAACAAGCTGGCAATGACAGTATGTGGTGACTTTGCCAAGTTGCCCCTATAGAGCGCACTCAGATGTGTATGGGGCCAGGAGAAATAACCTCCACATGCAGTTCTCAGTACGTGGTGGTGTATCTTAACATGTCTGCTCTGGACCGAACAGCCTGCAGACTTAAAAAACGGTGTTCATGGGTAAAAATTCTGGTTGTCTGCTTCAAGTAACCTCAGTATTCAGCAGCATGGGGGAAAAAAAAAAAGAGATCTGGTGTACTGGTACACTCATATTGATGTTTGTATCTAGAAAGTCATATGCACAGACACTGAAGTGATGTCTCCTGTCTGCATGTTTTTTATTGCAAATGCAAAACACTTTGTTTGTGCTATATACACAATTGCTTTCTGTGATCATTTGCTACTATTTTTTTTGGTCATATTGGTTACTGTGACACTAAGTAGATGGCTGGTTGACTACTAGACTTCTATGTATCATGTTATGTACTTCTCTTACCACACCTCAGCTGGACTGTAACTTGGCTTTAGAGAAACACAACTTGGATTATTCAGGATCTGATGAAAGATCACATCTGACTCCTCAAGTGCCTCTGTGAAGATACCTCTCAGTGCACTTGTAGATCTCCATGGCTCCCATGTGTTGAAGGCTTCAGGGATCTGCTGTGTGGTCATTTGCGGGATCAGCACTTTACCACTGGAGCGTACTTAACTTCTTAGCTGTCAGTCCAATCTTTGTAACATGAGATCACATTTTTGCTAGGAAAAAATTATCTTGAAAAGTCCACATAAATATTGCCTTTGCTTTCTAATAGGAAGGGGGGTGGCATTTGCTACAATTATGTCTTCAGTTATCCAGATATAAAAGCAGAAAGGATAAATGCTAAGTCTGTGGAAATTCACCTAAGGCACACATTTTGTTCCTTGCCTTGGGAGGAGGCTGGCACGATCCACCAAGGTGGAACAAGTCCAGTTGTTTCATTTCTTCGAGAGCTGAACAGAAAGCCTGAAATGTTACTGGCAAGAGCAGACCCTGACAATGCACCTCATGGGTCAAATAAAAGGATTTGCAGGCACTGTTACTCCCTTAAGTGGAGGAACTTCAAGCA
Organism: Cephalopterus ornatus; assembly: GCA_013396775.1. Classification (NCBI taxonomy): domain Eukaryota; kingdom Metazoa; phylum Chordata; class Aves; order Passeriformes; family Cotingidae; genus Cephalopterus; species Cephalopterus ornatus. The sequence goes on along the minus strand of VZRE01006291.1, from coordinate 4,109 downwards.
CTATCTTGTTTTTTTTTCAAATTCTTGTAACTTCTACATGCAAACATAAACTCTAAAACCCAGTATTTTAATTGAAAAAACCTTTTATTCTCTTAAGCAGCTCAAAAATATCTTTTTTGGTAGATTTTACGAAATTATAAGAAATTCAAATACATCCCTTCTAAACATTCCATTAAAACCTGTGTACTTTCCTTCTCATTTTCCTGAAATACTTACATTGCAGTTACAGTAACAGGAAAAATTGGGAAACCAGATAATTTTTGTCACATTTTTACTTGCTTGCTTAAGACTCTCTATCTCACAAAAAACCCCCCCAAACTTACAAAAGGTACCTAGCAGTGGGTGAGCATTTTGTTTATGTGAAAATGGGTAACCATTTGTACTTCAAACAAGTTACTTGGCACAACTGGGCTGTGAACACAGAAGGGACCCTGAAGTGAGTCAGACGGTGCAACCTTTAATGAAAGAGCACATGTGGGTGACACGGGCACATGCCCTTACTGGCATATCACTGCACAAAAGTGCAGCCGTGCCCTGACATGGCCAGGTTTCTAAGAGCTCGTTTTAAGAGCAAGTGTGGCTGCCAGGTTGGGGAGCAGGCTGAGCAGAGGTGTGCCAGCTCGCTCTCCATCCCTTTCTACACAAGGGGCAATGGGAACTGAAAAGCCCTCTTGGTTCCCTCCACAGGGGCAGCCCCCTGTGGCAGTTCCTCCACAAACCCCTGTCAGACCTGTTGCCACCTTGCCTTAGCCAGCCCTTGCTGGAGTGTGTTGCTGGCAGCGGCCCGGCGCCTTTATGAACCAGCCGAGCCAGCCAGAAAGCCCCGTGTTTTTCCCCAGGTTCCTGTTCTGCTGAGGCAGTGCCCAGAACCAGCTCAGCCACGAATCACAGCAGTGCTGCACCAGCACTAAGCGAGGGACCAGGATCACGTGACTGTGACAGATTCATAGAATTGTTCAGGAAAAGATCTTCAGAATCATCAAGTCCAACCATTAACCCAGCACTGCCAAGTCCACCATTAAACCATGTCCCTAAGTGCCAAATCTACATGTCTTTTAAATACCTTTGGGGATGGCGACTCAAACAATTTGCATCAGTTTGAACAGAAAGCAGCAGCAGATCAGTCAAACTGGAATACTGCACTTTGCTTCCTGAATCACACACTTTGACACTTCCAGCACTCACTGCCTAAGCACCAAACGAAAGCCTAAGCATCGTGTTCTATTCTTCCAGGCCAATCTGTGATACTTAGTTTTGGTCTGGTATATGACTCAGACTAGCATGTCTTGCAGTTTGATTATCTAAGAATGCATACATTTATCTCACTGACTTATTAGGAGTGTTCACTTAAAGGAATCAGAAGGGAACAGCAGGGCTGACTTTTGTTCAGTCACCAGTACACACAAAGTAATATCTCACCTAATAATTCATGCACTGAATTAAATAGAACAGAATTGAGAAAAACATTTAGCCCCACTTTTCAACAGAAAGAAAAGCCACCACCTTCATAAGGCTTTTCAAAGGTGTTCCCTATGGGCAAAATAATTTGCAGCGAAAAGGGTATGGATAGGTAATTGACATTAAAAAGGTTCCTGGTATTTATATCTTAAATATTCTATTTCATGTTTTCCTACGAGTGCAACTGTATTGTCAGAGTAAAGATATATGTACCTTTTCTTCAAAAACTTGCTACTCTATGGAAAAACAACGGTACTTAAGAAACCCTTACACACAATACTGTCCACTCTTGACTATGCACAGACACTCCGCAGCATCCTCTAGAGAGCCTGCTGGTGATGTCCTACCTACATGACCATCATTGAGTCACGTGGTTATTTCTTCTAAACAAATTTATGTGAAAACCATAATTCAGAGTTGGTAAGTATTATTGTGACTGCCTTTATTTCTGGTAACAGTAATCACAAAGCTGTGTGTGTTTCCTGTACATGAACAAACGTGGAATGTTAAGCAGGAAAGGCAGAGAGAATTTTAAGTTACACAGTTAAATAAAGAGCAGGTACTAGTCGTTAAACAAGCAACATTTCTAGTGAACTCAGTATTTTGGTGTAGTACAAATATAGCAACTGCAGGATCATTCCTAATGTCATATTCTGTAAGAAAATAAATATATTCTGTGTTTACAATCCATTGATAAACTAATCTATTAACTAATTAAATGTTTACTGACTTATCACTGACTTCTTCGGCTTGCATTTTGATATATCAGTATTTTAGAACCCAAAACAAGCACTTAAATTTTCAGCACCACTTTAAAATTATGTATATACCTAAGCCAGAACATTAAATGTAGGGATGTTTGCAAACACTTAATAAATAGAGCTTAAAATTAAAAAAAATTGGTACAGATAAAACTTTTTATTAACAGTGATTCTGCCTTAATTGCTGTTTCTCCTATACCAATGGCTCCCTCTTCAGGCTATTCCTAAAATAAGTTGTCTCTCTTCTGTTACAAATATCTCAACTTATAAAACTCCAGCTCTCATGATCACACGTTCTCCAATATGTTTCCTCTCGGTAAGCAAATGATGAAATAACTGGTGGACCAGTCAGGCTGACTTGGTGTTAGTTGAGTCTTGGACCTAAAAATCTTTTCAGGCATATGAAAGGAATTTGTAAATGGCAGAGAAAGTGAGCTTGAGGGACATCAAAAGATCATTTTATCTGTTTTCCCTGTGCTGAAAAGTATCAAGAACAAGTAGACTGTTCTTAATTATAGTGTTCTAAAAACTGCCAACGCTTTACATAGTCTTTTATAAACTACTATATATATATGTGTGTGTGTGTGTAAGATCCCAGATATCTTTCTACAAATTAAGCAGTATTCTGTGTAGACTTCCTATTACACACAGGACAATTAAATTCTGTACTGCAACCCTTAGGTACAGGACAAGGAGAGAACCTTCTCTGATGTTCTGGGCGGTACTTTACTGTTTTAAGCCTTGTTCGTTCATTTCAATCTTTCCCAAGACTCGGGTAAAGTCTTGGGTTCTCCACTTTCACTTGATGAAAGGCTTCAGGCCATAGCGACTGCTGCGTTCTCAAACCATTCTTACAGTCTTTGCAACCCATGACACAACTGGCATTGCTGTGCCATAAACCTAAGAGATTAGTCAGTGACTAATCGGCTAAAGAGAACTCTTGTCAGTTCTAATTAGTAAGCTCTTGCACACTGTATGACTAGAAAGCGCCAGTGAACTCCAAATTTATTCACAATGAGGTGCTCTCTCCAAACGTCTCTGTGCCATGGCCTTCAAGAATGCTAAACTCTATTTAAAAATACTGTGTAAACCCTGCATTTTAAGAATCATAAGAAACAGTGAAAAAGTAACTGAAATCCACCAGAAACATCCCAAGACTCTTTAGACCACGCTTCTTTACCTGGTTGCTCTACTTAATCATGTGACTTAGCTTAAGAAAGAGGGAAAGAACATTTAGGGTCTTCATCATCACGTTACGGCTTCTTCATGAACCTATAAAACACCAGATACTTTACAAATTGGCTCCCCCTCGCCTTATTCAGCCGCTTCTCTTCTGAAACTGCATCTCCTGAGTGATTTAAGTATAGCTTGGAGAGACTGTATTCCCCTTCGAACGATAACCCTTGCGAACGGCTGCGGTGCTGCGCGTCACCGCCTTGTTTCCTACTCGGCCAGGACAGCTTTCGCGGGGACCAGAGCTAAGTGTCGCTGCAGCGCCCGCGCAGGGCGAGACCGGGAACCCCAGCTTTACTTCACGTACAGCCCCGCACGGCCCCAGGTTTTACCCGGGCCACGCAGCGCCGGGGGCTGCCTCGGGCACAGCGGGCTCGGCCGCGCGCCAAGGAAGGCGCAGTTTCGGGAAGCTCCGACACCGCGCGGGCTGACTCCTGCCCAGCGGCGCCTGCCCTCGCTCGGGCCGGGGCTCGGAGCTGCGGCCTCACCGGCACCGCACGTCCCGGGAAAACGACGGGAGCTCCCTCCTTCCCTCGGGGCCGCGACGCCCGCCCCCCGGGGCCCTTCCCGAGCACCCCGGGGCCGCTGTGCGGGCAAGGCAGGGCAAGGCAAGGCAGGGCAGAGGAAGCGCGCCCGCGCTCACGTGACGCGGCGGCG
>VZRE01006286.1:27102-40115 GCA_013396775.1 Cephalopterus ornatus | reverse complement strand
CCCAATTGATTCTATGATTCTATGATTCTTGTTCTGTCACTACATGCCCTTGTAAGAAGTCCAGCTCCATCTTTCTTGTAGGTTCCCTTCAGGCACTGGAAGGCCATCATTTGGTCACCCTGAAGCCTTCTCTTCACCAGAAATTCAAAATTCTCACACTGGATCTGAAACACAAGTGAAGAATTTTTCTACTTCAGCATTTTGTATGATACTGAAAAGAATGTGATTTTAAAACAAGATCTGTATTTCAAAGCTGACTTTTGTGTGGTATAGCTGGGGAAAGAGGCTTAGCAGTATCACCTGGTTTCTACTAGCCCTTGTCCTGTTCAAGAGCTGCTTTACTAGTTTTTGAAAGGAAGTTAACTGGCAGCCATGTAGAGTCTTGATTCAAAATTATTGCTGATGCTAGCCAAAAGCAGTCTTTTTATTCAGAGTACTTAGATTTTGTGATTTGTTATTAAAAAAATGACTGGCAAAAGAAGGTAGTCCCCTGCTCATTTAATGAGCACAGAAAGTGCCACAGAAGTAATCCTCTTTTACTTGGGTTAGACTATCCTATATACCCCAAATAAACTCTTAGATGTTACATAATGTAACTGCTTTCTAATCACAAGTTATAATTCTTTATAAGTATCAAGGTTTTTAAGTGGCAATTTTCATAGAAAGCCATTGAATTATAAAAGAATCTGGCACAGAATAAAGATATATTTATGCTCAGTGGGCTCTAGGTTTTAAAAAGCAGAAGATTTTTTTGTCTCACTATTTTCCTTAAATACTTAAGGAAACTTAAATACTTATACATTGCCTGTGTTGGAGAGCTTCCAAATCAGCTGGGGACACTGAACTATTGCTTAAACAACAATAGCTTATAGGACCTGTTTTTGAAGACTTCCACAATGTTTATGTTAGTAGGACTTGTGACTACCATTGAAGGAAAAAGCCCTTGTCACTTCCCCCTGCACTGGTGCATAATGATCAAAGTCAGAAAACCACATTTTTCTTTAGAAACCAATTAAAAAAGAGAAAGTGAAATGCAGTACGATCTTGCAGTTACTCTTAGGCTGCTTGTCTGTGCTGTTTTACATGCCAAAAAATACTTTAACCTAGGAGGCATTAGTATACAGTTTAGGCAGGCATCTAATGTTTCTGATGATGTCACTAATAGCTTCAAGCAAGCACAGATAGTAAAGTACTGAGTTAGCTTGAACACAGTCCTGAACTCTTTTGGTCTCTCTTTCTCAGAGATGTACAAAAATGCAGAAATAATGAAAGCAAAAGGATCAAAGCTTCATTAATTCCCCAATAATAAATAACAAATCAAAAGCCCCGAACTTAGCATGAGTACTTCCAAAGTGCCAAAATTTCTTGTATTTCAAGGTGACCAGGAAATTATGCTGCAAGACTTTTCTGCTTTAGCAAAAACTCCTCTGTGGAGTTGTGCATTGAGATAAAAGTCGTCAAGTTAGTGGTTAGGAGATGGAAACAATATTTTAGAGAGAGACTCCTCTAACTGGTATTGATAGTATAGAAATACTTATAGTAATACAATAGAAAAGATTCTAAAGTTACAAAGCATTAAAAGAAAGAAAACTTGAATATCATTTTCAGACAATGAAGTTAATTTATTCTAATATGTTAAAGTGCTAAAGTAGAGCTGTGATACAAATTCTTTCCTGTCAAGATATGTCACAAAGAGTAACTTGTCAATTTTAGCTAATTGCCATTGCCAATAATCCCAGTAAAACATATCCTAAAAATAGCTTATGATCTCATGAATACTGGAAAATTAAACTTCCCTGCTACTATATCTACTCCATCTCTCTACATGTAATTTGTAAGAAAAGTTTAAATTCCTGTAATGTTTTAAAAATAATTATAGCATCTTAGTAATTGCATATTTCACTTCTGGCTCGTGAATTTGAATATAAATCCATTCAGTCTTCTCTGAATCAGTAGACTGAACATGCTACATAAGGAACAAACACAAGCAGGGAACAAACACAAGAGCTGGTAGCTCTTACTTCTTATTTTGAACTGCACAATTCTGACTAATTTTAAAGACTTCTTGCCTCTCTTTTTGAAGGGACCGATTCACCCTTTGTTTGACTTTTATTTTTTTATGTATAGAATCTAATGAATATATCACTCCTTTCAAAGAACACCTTTCTACAAAAGGTAAATCCACTACAAGTTGTTCCCTGTACACTTTAATTAATTTTGATTCTCTCTCTATTTTCTTTTTTTTTTTAAAACTAAGAAGACTGTTGAAAAAGGTGAACATATTAACCAAATTATCATCAAACATTATTTTGCATTAAAGGGGAGATTTTTTGCTTTGATTGGAAATAATAAAAGGGAAGACTGTTGAGTAGAGAAGTTTCTTCAGTAACCAATGGGAAAACAGACTCTGGACTGTCAGCTGTCTATGTTTTTGTTGAAACAGAATCAAGGAATTAATTGTTAGATAAACAGAGCCTTGAAAAATATTCCACAGTTTCAATGTAAAAAAAACCCTAAAGATGTGAAATAGATTAAAATGAATGAATAAAGATAGAAGTGAAGAAATTACATTGCATTGCCAGTTTACCTCTTAGTGGAAACGAGTAAATGAAAGAAGATATTAACAATTCATGGTGAAATATAAGTTAAAACGAAGGTGATAGTAAAAAATTAAATGTTTGCAATATTAAATCTAATTTTCCCAAGAGGGAAGACATAAGTAAGCCTTACTGGCTTCATGGGTAATAAAGCATAGGTGATAAAAGATTTAAAGTGAAACAGAATAACACAGGTGCTAGTCAGTGCGTATATTTTTTAAATTGGTGGGTTTTAAAAAAATATATATTCACTTTTTGAATCAAAGATTAATATTTTAGGCGTGCTTACTATGCTTTAATAATGGGCAGTGGTTTTAAACTGAAGGAGAGTAGATTTAGGTTAGATATTAGGAAGAAATTCTTTGCTCAGAGAGTGCCAAGGCACTGGAACAGGTTGTCCACAGAAACTGTGGATGACCCATCCCTAGAAGTGTTTAAGGCCAGTCTGCATGGGGCTTTGCGCAACATGGTTTAGTGGGAGATGTCCCTATCCATGGTGTTGAGATTGGAACTGGGTGATCTTCAAGGTCATTAGGGTGCAAATTCTCTTTTTGTGAAACTTTACTGATTTATGCAGAGTTGTGTTTTAGCAGTAGTCTAGGTGTTTGCAACACAAATTTGTTGTCTGGCACACTTCAGATATGCAGAATGGTTTTAATGGCCTGTTCTTATGGACTGGCGGTTATAAATCCCCTATATACTACTGTGCCCATTTGTCTGAGGTGGCATTTTTTGGTAGTCTGGGGCTGGTGTTGAAGCCATGTGTTGGAAAGCATGAAGTCAGAACCAGGCAAAGGTTTAACACTGAAGAACTGGTAAGATATTCAGGTTATTGGGGAAAAACAAATATTAAAAGAAATTAAGGAGGATGACAGGTTTAAGAGATGTCAGAAATTGTATGACAAGAAATCAGAAGCCAATAAATAGATAAAAAAGGGAGATGTTCTGTGATTCGGAAGTGTGAAAGATGATTCTGACATTGACTTCCTACACTGAAAAGGAACAAAATAAAGGTAATAATAACCTAGACAAGTGGCTGTAAAGTTGCTATAGGAGAAGACCAGCATCTAGCCGGAGAATATTAATCTTAGAGATTGCAAAAAACATGAATTTTGAGGATGTTAAGCAGCAATGGACTAGCTGTGGGAGAGGAGACAGTAAAAACATTGTAGTTAAGGAGCTCTACAAAACAGCTCTATTAGCTGTTGAAGGTTGTTCAAACTTTTGGTTTGGATTAGGCATAACACTGCAAACTCTTGCTATATACTGACTACATAGTGTAATGATTTTTTTATAGAGGTGTAGAAATGGGAACTTTGGAGAGCTAAAGGACATTGAGGTAAAAAATTATGAACAACAAAATAACGAGAACATCCAATGATTGTGAAAGAAATTGTTTCCTAGGGATTAGCTGCCAAAATTGATAAAGCTGAACAGTGTCTTTGTTACTTACATATCTTCTTCTAATGCCTTAATAGTTCATGACAGGAGATAAAAATGAACTTCTTTTCCAGTCAGTCATAGGAATTTTATTGGGTGACAGTGTAGTGACATTTTGTGCTGCAATAGTCGATTAAATCTTTGTGAAGTTATGATTGATATTCATCTCATTTGCATTATTTGACCTTTATTACACTTATGGAGTTTTTTCCTGCAAATCCACTGCATTTGATTTCTTCCTCTCCCAAGATTCTGAAACTGACCTAATTGTGACACCATGATTCTGAAAATAGTTACTTATCCACTTTGCTTAGCTGAGGTCCACAAGTGGAACTCTGAACAGCCTGAGACTACATGAAGTACATGCATTAATGCTGGCTCATTATCATCTAGCACTTTGGAAAATTTTGAGTTCTAGAATAGTCTAGATGAAGTGAGCAGACTGTGTAGTGTCAGTGTCGGCAATGAGAAAGCTGACAGGGTCTTGCATTTCCTTCCCACCAGAATTACCCTCATATCCTGTCCATTTTATTGTAACTGACAAGGCACAAGGGCAGGGAAAAATAATGAGAAAGGTAAATTCTTAAACTCTCTCATTGCAAATTGCCAGAACTTATGAGAGAGGAATTTAAGGCAGAAAAGAAAGTGTGGACAGGTCTGATGAAGCTTATTGTGGTATTTGGAGTCAGTTTACAGTAATCTGTTTCCAAAAGGCATTCTTGCTTTCTGGCTGTACAGTGAGGTGCCCTTCAGCTTCATCCTAAAAAATGCTAGGTTACGTCTTTGAACATCTTCAACTTTCACTGGTCTTCATTATTTCTGAAGTCTTTATATACTTTAAATAACAGACACGAGACAGTGTGAAAGTCTATTTTTTCTAAAGCAGACAGAATTTGGGAGGAATACAGCAAGATTTCCATGGTGACATTTCCCATCCCACCCACTTTTGTTCTGCTAAATGGCAGTTAGAGATGTTGACTTTTTTCCCCTAACAGCAAAGGAGTAAAGATCTTTTTTTTTTTACTTTTGTAAAAGATCAGAAATGCTTTATACGGTCTTTGCAAATAGATCTTGGGCAGACAGGATCTAATAAGTGGAGACTTAAATAAGACTCATGTGTGATATTTCTAAATTATTCAGTATTCAATCATCTTGGCAGAGTTATGATGCTGTGCTGTGGTTTCTTGAGTCCTCCTTCTTATCTTTTTTGAGGGCTGGAATGACACTGACTTTCCTCCGGACCTCAGGCACCTCTCCTGTCCTTCATGACCTTTCAAAGATGATAGACAACGGCCTAGCAATAACATTTACCCCTTCCCTCAGCACTCAGGGCCCATTGATTTGTGGGTGTCAAGTTTGTCTAAACAATCATGAACCCAATCCTCCTTGACCAAGGGAACATCTTTCTTCAGACTTCCTCTCTTGACTCCTGATTGCTGGTCTTATCAATAAAGACTACAACAAAGAAGGTATTCAGTAACTTCACCTTCGCTGTATCCTTTATTGCCAGGGCATGCACCTCATTCAGCAGAGGGCCCACATTTTCCTTAGACTTCCTTTTGCTACTGATTGATTTGAAGAATCCCTTCTTGTTGTCCTTGACGTACCTACCCATATTTAATTCCAAATGGACCTTACCTGTCCTGGTCACATCCCTGCATACTCTGACAATGTTCCTATATTCATGCTGAGTGGCTCTCCTTTTAATACATCCTATTAAATTCCTTTTTCTGTTTGAGCTTTGCCAGAAGTTTCTTGTGCATCCATGCCTGCTTTGTTTGATTTCTCACTCACAGGGATGGACCAATCTTGAGATTGGAGGAAGAAATGCTTGACTATTAACCAGCTTTCTTGGGCCTATCTTCCCTCTAGGACTTCTTCCCGTGGCACTCTACAAAGCAGCTCCCTGAAGAGGCCAAGTCAGCTCTCCTGAAGGCCAGGGTAGCGAGCTTTCTGCACACACTCCTTATTGCCCTGAGGATCTTGAGCTCTACCATTTCATGGTCACTGCAGCCAAGGCTACCCCTGAATTTCACATCCACCACCAGCCCCTTCTTATTGTTGAAAGCAAGGTTCAGCACAGCACCTCTCCTTTTTAACTCCTCTGTCACTTGGAGAAGGAAGTTAGTCATTAAGGCATTCCAGGAACCTTCTGGTGGAGTTAACTTTCTTCATAGCAGCCCTTTTAGTGCAGGGTTTTGAGTTTGTTACCGAAACGCAGTTGATTACACTGATATTTTGACTATTGCTAAGTAGGATTTTTATAGTGTCAAGGCTTTTTCTGTCTCTCACTCTGGCACACTAGTAGGTTAGGGTAGGCAAGTGATTGGGAAGGAGCACAGTAGGGAAAATTAACCACAACTGGCCAAAGGGGTATTCCATACCATATTAAATCATGAGCATCATTGAAACTGAAGGGGAGATGGGTTTTTGTGCAGATAGCCATTACTTGGAGACTGGCTGATCATCAGTATATTTGTGGTCATGTATGCACTTTCAGTTCTCTTCCCTATCTTTCTGAAGGGGAAGTGGGTGAGCAATGAAGCAATGCTCACCCCTTCATTGCAAAGCATGAAGCAGTGAGTGACTTACCTACCAGCTAGGGTCAACCCAGCACAGTTTCTTAGTAAATATGAATGCTATTTTGAGAGTGGAAAAACCAATAAATTTCTGTTCTAACTGAACAACATTCAGACATACCACTGACAATTTTTTATTTTTATTTTTTTAGTGTCAATTATTTGTCAAGGAAATAGTGGAAATGTGAAACCTTTTTATCTTATCTAGCAAAGCAATTATACATAAATTTCACTTCAAATTTAGCTAACACTCTCAAAAATAGGCCGAGAGTTAATGTTAGATTCAGTGAGAATGGGATTACACATAAAGTTAGGAATATTTTGCTGAACTAGCACCATGCAGCATGTGTCCTATCCAATTTGTGGACCTACAAACAAGAAGGCCACTTTGAAGTCCATATAGTTAAAGCAGTAAAAAAAGGAATCTTAAGAAACTGGGTGTATTTAACCTTAATTTGATAAAAACGTAAAAAGAAAAAACCCATCTCTGTGCAGTTGCATCCACTTGGCTGGATTGCAAATGGCTGTCTGGCTGAGCTCCAGATCTCTTTTCATTACAATTTCATCACTGTGGGATAGTTAAAGAGTAGAGGAGAAACAGCCCATGTTTAAAGTAATGTTGCTTACATTGCTGCTTAGCCAAGGAATTAATAGCTGGCATCTGGTTCATGGCATGATTGAGAGCACGGCTACAGAAGTTAGAATACTAGTTATCTTATTAATAAGTTGCCCTCATGTGCTCATTTATTACGTGCTATGTCTTTTGTCAGAACTATTCTTTGTATGCAGAGGCTTTATTTAAGGTTCTGATTCCTTTTGCATTATTTATCTATCGTGACCAAAGATGAACGCTGACAGGTAGATGTACTATGTAAAAAAAAGTCTAGTTGATTGACTGACTGAATCACTATTCATATTTATATTGCATATATCACCCAAGGTTCCCGCAGGGCTTTCCTGTAATTACAAGAAGTAATAAAATATTGCCTTAAAGAGCCAACATAAATGCTAAATCCTGAATTTATTAGCCTGAGAACTCTGCATCAGCACTCTCCAATTTTAAAAGTGTCAAAGCAAAAACTGTCCATGAATCCCAAGGATAGAAATAGCCATCAGGGATTTTTAACAGTCTAGCGTATGGATAGTATGGAAAAGGTAGATTTATGGAAAGAAAATAGTAACATGATTCAACTTCAGATTTTATTTGTTGCAAAGAGGAGTATTTTTATGACTTCATCACAACTCCTACCCCTGCCCATGCTGTCATAGCAAGTCATTGGATGTTGTTGCCACAGTGACAGCAAACAAGGGGAAAAAACCTGCTATTTTAAAAATAAGTCTACCAGTGACAATGATCATATCAGAATCATTAGATTAACTCTAGTGTAACTCTACCACTGTAAGTCAAATTCAGTTTACCTAAAGTTAGTGAAGCTGTGCTGCTCAAAAATTAGTCAAAATATTCAGAACCAAAAATGAGACAATTGGAAGAAACAGAATCAGACCCAGAAAAAGCACGTATAAATGTTGAGTAGATTTTTTAATAAATATGGATGAAAAATGGCATCTTGAGTTAGAATTTCAGGTTCAAACCCACAATTTGCATCTGGTCATGTTTTCTTTGGTGAGTCTGCTGGATCTGGACGCTGTCAGTTCCTACGGCTGAGCTGTCTCTCCAGCGCAACACCCAGTGTAGGGTGTTCTGTTATCTCAAACACTAACTTTTTTAAAAGAAAGGCATATAATGAGTGTAAAAGTGAGAAACTAAGAAGTTTTTCTGGACTAAGAACTGCAGATTCAGTTTTAAATAACCTACTTCAGACAGGTTTATGTGTGTCTAACAAGTTATTTCAGTGACCATCTGGCTGGAGAGTGTTTCCACTAATGATGTTTCCACATCATCTAATGAAGTATTTGATGCTCTGCTGTAACTACAGATTTTTTTTTTCAGTGTTGTTACCACCTCTTTCCTCACCTAAAATCTTAGAATCTTCTTTACATTAAACTTTACATTCCTTGCATGCCAACATTTATCCTGCCCAATACTAATTTCATTTATATTTATTGTAACTTTTTGCATCATTGGAAGTTTAGTACAGCTTTTGACACATTGCTTTGTCTTGCAGAAGCAGTGAGAAAAATGTTTGACTGGAATGACGTAGTGAAGTAGGAATGTGCTACAGGCTGGCTCTCATAACCACTTTTATTTATGCATACATACAATCATTTTAAACTGCCAAGCTATGTCTAACATGCCCACTGGGGCTTATGCAACCCAATGGCATGGTATTTCTATGCAACAAATCGCTGGATCTCTGATCAAACTGTCAAGTTGCATACAACCAATTTCAGGGAAGAAGAAATCAATTAGCTCACATATAATCTCAAAGAGCTCAAATGTTGGCAGCAAAGGTGATAGGATCAAGGATTAGTTTGCAAATTAATGAATTAATGAACACGAAGACTCAGTACTCAATCTGAAAGTATTTGGTGGTCTGAGTTTTGCTGTGGGATTGAGCACCCTTCAAGAATTCTCAGCTTTAACCACATCCCAGCAGTGGGGAGTATCTTTCATTGGGCATTCTGCCCCCATGCTTAATGTCTTATTGTAAGGAAGAAGATATTAAGCCCTCCTAATTTTTCTTGGTTGTGGTGAACTCCTAACTATTAGCTATTCCCATTCATCAAATGACGCTTAAACCTGGATATTAAACTCCTCTGTGGTCTGCTGTTAGAGGTGTCATTCATGGCATGTGTTACATTAACGAGTAAGGGTAAATTCATGAGGGTGTGAGTAGTGAGCTGTTTTGCCATACAAACTTTCAAAATGGCTAGTAGGGACACTACTTTTCTGTAACATTATGTCAGGTAATGTCTATAATTTCTTAAAAAAAAATTTATTCCTTAAAGGATTGTTAACTGTCTTTCATTAGGTGTGAATTATTTTAGATAATTGCTCTTGTGTATCCTGAAAAAATGATGTAAAGGCTGTAAAGACTTGATGCCACTTTAGTCAAAGAACTTGATCCCTGTGAAGTAACTGTAATTTTTGTCATTCATTTCAATCTAATTGGAATCCTGCCTTGCTGTAGAAACATAATCCGGTGTAGGGCAATTTTTTAATTTTTTTTTTTTTCTGTGATCAGTGTCCTCCTCCTGGTTTTTATTCACGTTCAATGAATTTTTAAAATGCAGGAATGAAACAAAAGATAAAACTTTCAAGTAATGAATAAGCAAGGAACAACAGTGGTGAGATATCTTACAGCAAAATACAAGATGAGCTTATTAATGCCTAGAGAAAAAAGATAAAATGTAATCACTGTTTATCATTTTCTACCCACTGCAGAAAGTAGCCTTCTAATAACAAAGATGCCTTTCTTACTACAGTGCTTCACCTAAAAATAATTTTCCCAGTTTTGGGGTTTAGGATAAAGAAAATGTGAAGCAAATTGTTTATCTGAGTATATTACTTTAAATGTCTTTTGTCCATGTACTGTTTTGTCAGATGTAAGAAATGTTTAGAAAATATAGAAGGGAAAAATACAGTTTTCAGAAATGTTAAAACTTTATCAACTTCAGTTATGAGAAGATTTTTAATAAAGAGATTCCAGGATGGTTTTTCAAAATAAAATTTCAGTATTATTTGGAAGATATGTAAACTACAATATATTAATGTACTTAATAAAAACATGTAGACATTTCTGTATTGTTATTTGTAGAGTTTGAGTGGTTTTAAAAATTTTCACTAGGAGATTTTCCAGAACTTCACTGAATTCAACTGGAATTTTGCCTTTGATCTCAGTGTACAAAAGAACTGTCATGTAAAGCCAAGGGAATTGGAGTTTCTAAACATTAGATCTGAAAACTTCAAATATAGTTAACTGCATCATATCTGAATTTTGGAGAGAAAATGGGCTTGGTAATTTCTTTGTAGATTTGTACTTAAGAGCTTAAAAGTTATATTTTTTTTATCATAATTAGACCATAAAGACAAGCCTTCAAGATGAAAATCTTCAAGATAAAAATCTTGATATTCTGATCTCTTAAAACAGACATTAATGATTTTTAAAAAAGCAAGAGAAGTGCTAATAGGTTACATTTTTATGATGTTATACTTTAGGAGAAATGATCTTGTAAAATGGAAATGGATGATGATTCATTCTTTCTCTGTTTTAAAATGTATTATATTAGTATATTAGTATTCTCTGACCTTCTTCACAATTATTACTGTTTATAAACATACACTTCATATCAACCATTAAGATTTTTTTCAAGAACAGCTTGTTAGTCTGTATTGTGAAGGATCACAATAACTATAACACAAACCCAGTAGTATAACATACGGATGCAACTAGTTTCTGTGTGACTCTGCTGTTTTAGAACAGATATTTGCTTTAAATTGGGTACTGGTTTACTTGAAATTACACTGAAAGTTCAAAGAGAAGCAGACCTGAGAACTAAAATGAATTAAATGACATCTTGGTTGAAAACTCATATTACAATGCAGAAATAGTTTAAAGAATTAAAGCTTCAGCAAATAGGCAAAATGTTATGAATCAAACTCCAGTTTACAATTTTTGACAAAAGAAATGAACAAAATGTGGGTTCAAATGTAGAATACCATCATGGTGCGCTTTTATTTAAAATTTACAAACCAGATTTTCTCTTCTTAGCACTGATAAAATTTCAAGAAGGAATGTGAATGTCATCATCCATTAAAAATTTAAGCTCATACTTTCAGGTAGATTTTAAAAAAATACTGTATATTTTAATAGCTTCCTTCATCCTCAATAATTATTATGTGACAAAAAATGCTGTTAGTTAACCAATACTGATAGAAAGGACATGTGATTATGTTGTGCCTCATTGCTCTGCCACTGTGACATGTGCACCATTTTGGTGAATCTTAATCCTAAATCTGAAGTTCACTGCCCTATTCATCACGATGTATTTTTAGTTATCTGAAAGTAAATATCAGAATTATGAATACATCTTGGCATGTATTATGGTATATTTTGGAAGAAGTTGCAGTTAAATACCTAGTACTCGTGTTCTCATGGGTGTCATTGCATGGATATATGCGGCATGTGAGAGAGAAGTATTGACAAATACTTCAATTCTTATTAATAGGAATAGGCAGAACTTTTCACATTTAAACTTCAACAGTTCATTGCCTTGAGCATCAGCTAATTTGTGTTTCTGAACCACAGAATTATACAGGAGAATTTGTGATCTAGTGCTTCTAGTCATGCCTATCTAGCTCAATTTTTGTCTTCTTTAATCAAATGTAAAACTTCCCATAAATGTCACTGCTGTCTTTGAATGACCTTGATCTTACTGTTTTATTTGCAGTTTGCTGTAGTTGCACAGAGTTGATCATGAAGTATTCTACTAACACTTATAGGGACAGCAACGGGGCATCTGAACTGACAGTTTTCACAGCAACATTTCCCTTTGACACGTTAAATGACAGAAGTTGGAAAGTAATTTGGTCATGCCCTCGGCTCTGAATTGGCTCAGTTGCATTCCAATAAACGACTAGGCTAGATCAGTGTTAACTGAGAAGTTTCTTAATAAAATAATCTTTCTGAAATCAAATGAAAAGCCCTAATAAAGACTTTTTTTTAATATCTGTGCTGTAACCTCTTTTCTCACCTCTGTATGTGCTCTGTCTTTCTCTAAATATCCAGCTACTGCCACATATCTCCATTGCTAATGAGAGGAAGTCTGATCATACAGTCATGGCAAACCTCTCAGTGGAGAAACAAGAAGGTATGTTTTTTTTCCCTGGTGAAGCAGAGCTTCTGGTTCTCAGAGACAGAAGAAAGATATCTCGCTTTGATAACTTGTTGGATTTCTTGTCTGTGTACTGTCCTCTCTCCTCCCAGCAAGAGAAAATTCTGAAGAGGGATTTCAAGTAGTTTGGTGTTTGCAGATGAGTGTGAAGCAAGATGAATGTACTGACTTTACACAGCAGTAGAAGCCAAAAATCCCCAATCAACAAACAAAAAAAACACCCCAAAATGCTGACAGATTCATTTTTGCCCTCTCACCAATGAAAAGTGTGATAGCAAGGAGTTTGCCCTTCTCCCACACACATGCATTGATTTGTATTTCTTTTTCTGTTGGGATAACCCACTCTTTTCTTGTGAAGGAAAGTTACAAAATATTACTGAAAGTTTTGATGAGGGAATTGACAAGGTGACAGTGCACTGATGACAGGCTGAATTAATTTTCCTTTTAAAAGCCTGATAGATGCAAAATACTAATTGTGGAGCACCAGGGGAGTGATGTGTTGTGGTTTTTTTCATGGAGACTGAAACCAGGTTTTGTTGGATTGGTTTTTGTTTGTATTTTGGTTTTGTTTTTCTGTCTTTTTTAGTTTTTTTTTTTTTTT
>VZRE01006286.1:0-27096 GCA_013396775.1 Cephalopterus ornatus | reverse complement strand
ATTTTTATTTTTTTTTTTTTTTTTTTAATTAGTTTGTCCCATATGTGGCAGAAATCAAGGGAGATAATCTATTTAAAACAAACAAACAAACAAACAACTTCTCAGTTGTAATGCAGTGTACAACTAATTATGATATGTCAGACCAAAGCAATTTGTCAGATATCTCAATAGCATGAGTAAGACGCAGATTTGCAGGTTGATAATATGCCTCATTGCCTACAGTGAACATGGATCTAGCTGTGTATGAACATGGTGTGCTAATTTTGTAAATGGTTTGCTGAAAAAAAAAAAACCTAGCCAGTTCCTATTCAAGAGAAGTTGTAATATAATTGCACATGTAAAATGTGCCTAATCATGTTTTCATGCTCCATTATGCTGAGGAAAACATTTCTTTTGTGTTCTTCTCCAGCCTCTCAGCCTACTTGAAACAAAGCAACCTAGAGTAGCTTCTCTTTATAGTAGCATTTAATAATTATTAGCACAAATATTAAATCAATACTATTTAAATAATGCTATTATTAATAATTAATAATTAATTAGCATAATTATTTAACAACCTGAGAATCTCTTTATTGCCTGGACAAAGAGCAGATTGAGGTTCTCATTGACTTCTATGCCTCAGTCTTCAAAGGCAAATGCTGTAGCCACACCACCCAGGTTAAGAAAGGCAAATGCAGGGATTGGGAGAATGAAGACCCCAAGCGTACTTGAGCAGAGGATCAGATTCAAGACAATCTGAGGAACCTGGAAGTGCATGTTCATGGACCCAATAAAATACAATTGTGGGTCCTGAGGGAACAGGCAGATAAAGTTCCTAAGCCCCTATCTATCATTTTTGAAAAATTGTGGCAGTCAAGTGAAGTTCCTGATGACTGAAAAAAGGGAAATACAACCCTCATTTTTAAAAAGGGGGAAAGAATAAGTCCCAGGGATCTACAGACCAGTCAGTCTCACCTCTGTGCCAGGTAAAATCACGGAGCAGATTCTCCCAGAAACTATGCTAAGGCACATGGAAATAAACAAAGGGATTGATAACAGCCAACATGGCTTTACAAACGGGAAATCCCACCTGACAAATCTGGTCACCTTGTATGAGAATGCTACAGCGCTGGTGGATGGGGACAGAGCAACTGACATCATCTATCTGGACTTATGCGAAGTGTTTGACACTGTGTCACATGATATCCTTGTCTCCAAATTGGAAAGGCATGCATTTGATGGATGGACCACACAGTGGATAAAGAACTGGCTGTATGGATGCACAGAAGGAGTTGTGGTCAACAGCTCTTTGTCCATGTGGAGACCAGTAAGGAGTACTGTCCTTCAGGGATCAGTACTGCAACCGATACTGATCAACATCTTTGTTGGCGACATGGACAGTGGGATCAAGGGCACCTTTAGCGATTTCACTGACAAGACCAGGCTGTGTGGTGTAGTTAACAGACAGGATGGAAGAGACGCCATCCAGAGGAACCTAGGCAGGCTTGATAGGTGGGCCGATGCAAACATCATGAAGTTCAACAAAGCAAAGGTCCACAACAAAGCAAAGGGTCATGGCAACCCCAGACACACCTACAGGTTGGCTGAAGAAGTGATTGAGAGCAGCCCTGTGGAGAAAGACTTGAGGGTGATGGTTGATGGAAAACTCAACATGAGCCAGCAGTGTGCGCTCACAGCCCAGAAAGCCAACAGAATCCTGGGCTGCGTCAAAAGGAGTGTGGCCAGCAGGGCAAGGGAGGTGATTCTGCCCCTCTTCTCTGCTCTTGTGAGACCCCACCTGGAGTACTGTATCCAGTTCTGGTGCCTCCAACATAAGAAGGACATGGAACTGTTGGAGCACGACCAGAGGAGGGCCACAAAGGTGGATAAGAGGACTGGCGCACCTGTCCTACAAAGACAGGCTGAGAAGAGAATGTTGAGTGGAGACCAACATTCTGAAGGGGGCTTACAGGAAAGCCAGAGAGGTACTCTGTGAGGAATTGTAGCCACAGGACGAGGAGTAATGGGTACAAATTGAAAGAGGGGAAATTTAGGTTGGAAGTTCTTTACTGCGTTGGTTAGATATTGGAATGGGTTTCCCAGGGAGGCTGTGGGTGCTCCAACACCAGCAGTATTCAAGGCCAGGTTGGATAAGACCTTGAGCAACCTGGTCAAGTGGAAGATGTCCCTGTCCATGGCAGGGGTGGTTGAGACTAGGTGATCTTTAAGGTTTCTTCCAACCCTTAACATTCTATGATTCTATGAAGTGTTTTTAGAACGCACCATGTATTCTAACTGCCTGCCAGACTGCACTGCTAGTGGCAGAGCAGGACTTGTAATTTTTTTATATCCTAAAAAATCAGTTGGCAGACAATAGCAATTATTTATTCCTTATCCAGCAAATCCTCACTACACTGGATTTTAAAATACGGTTTGGAGCAGAGACTCACCTCAGATGGTTTATCAGTGCTCAATAATGCTACGCTTGAAGATAGTCTTTTGTTTTCATTACACCATCAGCATCCACTTTGCTCTTCTACTTTGGGCAGCAGATGCCGGTATCGTCTGCTTCCTACTTTTGCTTTACATGATAATGTCACTGACTATATTGCATGACTGATACTGCTTTTCTGTCTCACTAGACTTTTTCAAAACCTTGTCTTTAGTAGGCTTTGATTTGGTTTTGATTTTAGCTCTTTTTTCTGTACCATGTAGAAAAGGGTTGATCATGTTCAGCATTTTATTTTGAAAATAGTGAGTGAGCTCATTGTAGTCAACTGTACAAATATACAAGTATGTAATTTTTTATAAATATATGACATTTGAAATCTTTTCTTTAGGACTCTGCTGAGGGGCCAATTCAGTGAAAATTCACACATATACAGTTCGTTATATAGTTAGTTAAATACTTTTTGTTGAGTTGTAATATTAACAGCTCTCCATATCAAGGGCTGTGAAGATTAATGTCTTTCATTCTTGGTTTTGCACAATATTTTTTGATATGAGTTCAGTGTCAGCTGCCCCTTTTGTGTAACTTGTGACAGATTCATGAGTTAATTGAAGTCGCCAGGTACTGAGGAAGCTGTAACGGTCCAGCATCCACAGAGTTGATAGGGATGTTCCATCCTCATCCAGCTTAGGTGCTAGATCAGTCAAAGCCAACTTTGTGTGCTCCTCTGCCTCTGTGCATTAGTACAACTGAGAATCATGTAGCAGGTTACATTAAATGATTTACTGTATGGTCTTTACAATGCACTGAATTCCTCTCCTGTGGCACTTTTAAAGAAGTATAATTACACTAATTTTGCACCTGTTCTTCATACATGTATAAGTGAGAATAGATGGGTTCCAGTGTCTCTGTAGCATACTTTTATTTGTGATGCTGTCTGTTCATATTTTTAAACATTTCAAGTGCTGGAAAATGATTAACTTAAGGCATGTAGATTTGGTAGCACTGTATTCTGTTATTGTGTTATTTAAGGAACACTGTAGCAGTGCCATCTCCTGTTAGTTTATAATAGGGACATATTCATCCTATTTATCGTACCGATGAGGAGCACTGAACAATGTTGTTTTGCACATTTCCAAGATGTAGTAGAGGGATAGATGGAGTAACAGATCTTCCATGTAACACTGATGAATCTATGTCTGTCCAATAAGCCTTTCCGATCTCTTAGCTTCTGGTCACAGAAAACACAAAAATGTGCTGCTTATGGTAGAAGTTAGGAGTGTTTTCATCTCAGTAACGTCCCCATTATAATGTCTCCATAATTTCTGCAGAAACAGTCATCTGATTTGGTAAGCAGTCATGTAGTTTGGTCTGCAGTCTTGGGGAACACAAAGATATGAAAAGCCTCTGATGCTTATTTTTATCTTGAGGTGAGATTGAAGATTTTTATTGCATTAATATGACGTACAGTAGAAAGTCATACCACAAATAAGCATTGATTAGTATTAAAATACTTTTAGCCTAGTGTGAGGGAATAAGGTTATGTTTCTTTCCAGTTTTTTCAAATGGACACTGACAAGAGGATTTCCCTAAGTTTGCCCCCCAAAAATGTAACTATTTATCTCAATAATTCCAATTAAAGAAATCTAAACCAATACTCATTTGAACACCAAATCAGCTGCAGACTAATGACCATTGAGAAGGTCCAAGCTTTCTGTCTTTCCAGTGTACAGATAACAGTGTCTGGTTTTCCTTCACCACAGTTAAAAGACTTCTGTTTGAGTTCTGTATAAACAATCTCTTAGGGAGTTCTGAAAAATAACAGACAAAAAAATGAAAGATAGATTTTAATTTATTCCCATCACTCTGTATATCATACAGTGTATGGCATGAGGAACTGTGTGTGGTACGGTGCTAATCCAGTGTTGGCAGCACTTCCAGTTACTTAGACATATTTAGAAATGTTTCCCAGTGACTAAATTTGAACTTTTCGAACTCTTTTCCATTAATGGGAAAACACAGCTTGCAGCTTCATTTAGCTTCATCTAGTGTTGTTTCTCAACAGATATTTTAAACTTGGTGGAAAGGGACTTTTCTAAGTCACTGTCTTTTAGGATTCAGCATAGTGGAATAATGTACATATAAAACCCAATGATTTCTCTTTTTGCAAGCCTACTAGTTAGGTTTTACATTTCTGTCTGACATAGCCATTTAAGATCTGATATTCCATACTGCTAACATCTCTTAAGCTTGTAAGAAAAACTGTTCCTTAAAGATGAGATAGCATTATGAACAATCTATGACAAACTCAGTGATGTCTCACTCATTTCAGATTTTTCAGAAAGAAAGTTTTGTGGTACTTGTTTGTTTTCTTTTGGTATCTTTAACATTTTGCTTATATTATTCTATTTCCATATAGCGTGCCCATGTTAAGTGTTCTGAGTGTTTGTTACTTAGAGACAATATGACCCTAAAACTCTTTAAAGTAGTAAACTGGACTGTATATAAGCAGTACTTTTATTTATGTCCAGTCACAGTAGTTAAAGGATACAAAGATGTGTACCAACCTCCCTTAATAAAAAACCACAAAACACGCCTCCCCCCCCCACTCTCCAGCATCATTTTTTTTTTTATGTAGAAGCACAGTAAAAAATGAAATAAGAGTAAAAAGAGTTAAGTAGCTAGAACATGCATTTCAGCTTGGAACTTACTGTTATGTGGTGCCTTGAGTGGAATAGCCCAGCATAATGTGTTTGCTCTGCCTGTGCTATCTGGGGCTACAAACCAAGGGAGGTCTAGAGCTTCATGGACTGCTGAGCAAATGTACCATGAGAGTCAGCCAGTGAGGAAACAGAGACCACATTAGTTTTAAATCTTTTCCATTGGACAGCTTTTGCAAAACATCATGGACTCGAATCTTATCCTGAATTTGCAAACTTTTTTCTGAGAGCTGAACAAGCTTCATCCTGAGGCGATCACCTACTACAGTAGCCAGGTTCCTTTAAAGCATGTATCAATGCCCTGTTCTATGGTGCCTTTGCATTTGCTTGGGTTAAGAAAATATCATCCTGGACTGCACAGGACAGACATTCAACCTACATATTTCCATGAAACATTTAAATCTACAGCCTTTCTTACACTTCTGACTGGGGATCTTGCCTCTCTAGTCAGCACTTACCTGTTTGTGGATATTAATTAATAGGTGAGGTAGTTGATATTTTGAATTTTGGTACCTAATTTCCATTACCTAAATCTGGTACTTAGGTGCCATTTTGGGCGTCTAGGTCCTTTTTAGATGTGGATTTAGAAGTTTTGTTATATTTTCTGTACTGCATATTGGTGCACTTTGAAGTTGTCTATCATTTTTTAAGAAGGCTCTGCAATCTTTCAGATCAGCTGTTTTTCAGGTACTTCATACATTTTTAGTTACAGTGATCATCATCAGCTTTGTATATTCTGCAATCAGGAAAGCAGATGAACTGATGATATTCATGAAACATTTTTATTTCTTCAGATCCTGAGCAATCAATATATTCTGTATTTGTTCAACTAACTCCATCTTTCTATCTTTTCTGCAATAAAATCTACTTTGCATAATTTATATGACTGTTTTTTTGATCTGTGCCTCTCTGATAAAGAGATGTAGATAAAAAGTCTGACATTTTGTGTGAACTCTACGTCTTCAAATTTGAGCTGCTGACTGTTTTCAGATGCTCTCCTTCCCACCAACAGTCTTTTTGGTTATTGATTCTGTTCCTTTGTAGACATTCACTTCATATGATGAATGAAATAAGGATCTATAATTTCTACTAACTTTTGTTTTCCTTCTCCTTTTTTCTGTTTTGTTCTGCAAGTGCCAGAAGGATATAATATCACCATAATTATAAGAGATGTAAACAAAGCCAATACTTTATAAAGAAAGACAGTATTTCAGTGCATGACCATATCCTCTTTATACATGGCATCAAGCAGACTATATGTCTATTTTAATTAATAAATTCATAGGCATTGTCAATCTTATACTGAATATGTCAAGGGCCAGTAAAGGAGGAGGAGTTGGGTGTGACGGCAGCCATCACGGCGGGGATTCACAAGCCCAGACCCTGTCTGGTCCCGGAGAAGGGTGGGGCTGTGGGCAGCCCCTGCACAGGTCAGTAAGTGGGTGCACTGCCATGGGGCAGGGCTTGACATCTGGCCAGACAGTCAGCCTGCAGTGAAGCCCAGTTGGACATCTATTGCATCTCAGCATATTCTGAGACAAGGCTTTTCTAGACTATTAGACTACAGTCTGTTTCTTTTAGACTACAGACTCCTTTTTTCAGACAGTCCTGACACGTTCATGTCATGTTGGCATCTAAGCCTTTGTTACCTCTTGTCAGTGCATCAAACATTAATATACTTCCATTTAATTTTTTATTTTTCTGAATAAATTCTCTACAAAGGCATTTTACCTCAAAGTTTTCATTGTAAATTGCAATTCTTGTTTGTTTTTCCACAACATTAAATTAATTCTCTGTGGGGGCTTTTGGATTTTGTCTATATTAAGATCTTCTACCAGCATATCTACATTTCCTATGATGTTTAGTATAGATATAACATATTTGTAGGGGTTTTCCCCCTTTCTTCATCATTAATCATCTTTGTTAAACTGCAGAGTAGTTCATTAATTTTTTTTTTTTCAAAGAACTCTAATAACTTTCCTGGTCACTTTGTTTTGTTCCTTCATTCCACTTTTGGACATGTGCTTATATCAATTAAAGTAGGCTTATCCATAAAGCATATTTAAAAAAAAATCAAGGTTTTTGATTGTGACAGGCAGTATTTGTTTCTTCTCCACACCTTTTAAAATGTACCTACCTATTAAGAAGTAGAACTCATTGATTGGCAAATCTGTAAGTTTTCAGGGAACCTCTTCCCTACAGAAAAACTTGTGCAAAATTTTCTCAACTACTTCTATGGCTGATCAGTGTTTTGAAGATCTACAAACAAGAAGAAGGAGTGTTTGACCAGTTAGAAGGGCCCATACTGCTCCTGCTTTTTGAATGATTTTTTTTTTAAAAAGTCGTCTTTCTCATTTCATATTACTACTAGTTTACAAAGGTTTTTTTTATCAATTTTTGTCCTTTGTTACATGAAAGCTACAAAATGTTCAGGTTAAAAATCCAATGAAACACATGAAAAATAAGAAGCAGGAAGATGCTCTGGTTCGACATGGAAAAGTGATATATGAATGTGTTTTCCGTTTTCTGGAGAACAGTCTTAGTGCTCTGACTTCAAACATGTACCTAAAAGATTATTTAAACGATCATAACAGGAAGACTAGTGTGTACCTGCATGGATTATGTAAATAACTGCACTCCAATATTTCCTTCTGCTCAGAGCATTGATAAGGATCCTGCAAAATTAATGAAAAATAGCCAGAAAGTAGTTATGCAGATCAGGTTCTCTGAATCAGTAGACTATGGAGGAACAAGTTTGTTTCTACAAATGCAGAACACTTCTTCTTGTTTCTGTTATGATTTAATTTCAGGATAACATGTAATTGTTTTATTTGAAATCTTCTGATTATGTGGGAAACATTTGGGATGCAAAAGATATTAAACATGAACCACTTGCTGAAATATTAATCACTACATTGAACCAAAACCAAACTGAACAACAAAATACTGCAGAAATGCTATCAAGATATGGTTTCTAAGATCCTGAAAAAGTACTGGTTTGGGTTTTGGTGCTGTTTTGAAATACATTTACTTGATATTTAAAAACCACGAGGAGTCCAGAAAAAAATTGTGTAATACTTGTATTACATATATTTGGAATCCATTAGGATATATGAATCAGTTTATAGTGAATCATTTAGGATATTTATGCATTGGCAGATGACTAAGAAAATACCAAAGGTCCACAATGTATTGCCTCTATTCACACATACTTTCCCATATCCCCATGCAAGAGACTTTAATTTTTCTTCCACAACACTGCTCCCTTTTCCAACAGCTCAAGAGATCTTCATTGTAGCTCTTACATTTCCCAATTACTTTCTGCTTTTATCTGCTGAGGCACTCACCTCAGGATGCTTTCCTTGTCAAATTTGAACAAGTTTTTTATTTCACACTGAAAGGCTATTTACACTTACTAAACCTAAAGATTAACAAAACCAAAGATGGAGAAGAATCTCTGGATAGCCTAGCAGGTAGCCAGTCTTTCTCACCCATGAACTGCCTGACAACACTGTAACATTTTTATGTGACCAGAAGGCATGTGAAAAATAGACATCAGGAGATGAAGGAACCCAAACTTCAGCCTGACCTGACAGATGGAGAAAAGATCTAGATGTACACTGAAGCCAGGACAATTCAGGAAAGCTACCTTGTAAGACTGACCTTCAGGAATCCCTGGCCCCTGAGACCAGTGGTAAAAACTGCAGCAAGGAAGACATCCCTGAAAGGAAGGAAGATCAGGTTAAGGAACATTTAAACAAACTGGATATATGTAAGTCCATGTTATCTGGTGGGATGCACCCAAAAACACTGAGGGAACTGGCAGGTATCATTGCAAGACCACTCTCGATCATCTTTGAAAGGTCCTGGTTGTCAGAGGAGGCTTCCAAAAACTGCAATGAAGCAAATGACACTCCAGTCTTCAAGAAAGGCAAGAAGGACAGTCTGAGGCTTGACAGAAAGGCAAGTAGGCCAGTCAGTCTGTCCTCATTTCCCAAGACACTAGAAAACAGCTTTTCAGGAAAGGACTTGCTGTTTCTGGTAACACAGGCCAGCAGCATGCTCTGATGGCCAAACAGTCAACA
Source organism: Cephalopterus ornatus (assembly GCA_013396775.1). Classification (NCBI taxonomy): domain Eukaryota; kingdom Metazoa; phylum Chordata; class Aves; order Passeriformes; family Cotingidae; genus Cephalopterus; species Cephalopterus ornatus. The sequence goes on along the minus strand of VZRE01006286.1, from coordinate 17,863 downwards.
GACTCTTGGACTGTGTCAGGAAGAGTGTCACCAGCAGGTTGAAGGAGGTGATCATTCCCCACTACTCAGCCCATGTGAGACGTATCTGGAGCCCAGTTTTGTACTCTTCAGTATAAGAGACACATGAGATGCTATTACAGTGTGTATAAACATCTAATATGGGCAGTCTAGAAGACAGAGCCCAACCCTTCTTGGTAATATCCACTGGAAGGACAAGGGGAAATGAGCACACAAGAAAATATAAGAAACTCAATTTAAAAATGAGAAAAACTCTTTTACTGTAAAGGTCATTGAATATTGGCATGGGATTTCCAGAGAGGTTGTGGAATCTCCATGTGAGGTGACTGGACATAGTCCTGGGCAGTATACTCCACCTGACTCTGCTCAAGAAAGACCTTTAGCAAAAGTTTCTCTAGGGCTTCCTTCCAAGCTCATCCCTTCAGTCACTGTGATCTTCAGAAACCTCTTCTGGGCCCCTTCTTCTCAGAGGTGGAGACTGAACCTTCCAAGTAGGAAGCTGTGTATGCGTGGTTGTAGGCACTGGCAGAACACCTCTTCACAGAGCTTGGAAAGACAGAATTCATGTGGAACTCTTAGAAGCAGACCTGTAAACTCGTGAAACTCCATACAAAAATCATTATTACATTAAAACCTTATGACATCTTTAATGCTCCCAGCTTAAGAAGGCATGTAGCAAAATGCTTGACCTCCATAGATTTTCCATTTTCTGCTAACAGAGATATTTACTGATCAATAATTCTTTTTTTTTCCAATATGGGTTATTTATACATATTCATATATATCCTTAACAATTTCTATGCAATCTTTTGCATGCTTTGTCATTCCACATGAACAGCTTTTACTGGTTAGTTGAATTATAAATCGATATTAGACTTTAACCTAAGGACAGAACCTGACATCTGCATTGTTTTTTTTATTTTTTTATTGTAGAGTCACTAATCCGTCCTCTTGTAGAAGCTGGGCAATCAAGATAAGAAATATTCCAGCAACTATTCTTTATCTGACACAAAAGAAAATCATACTGAATTAAATTTCAGCAATAAAAGGACAAAAATCCTCCACCACTCCCACTGATTTTTCTACTGAGCACACAGATACATACACACTGATTTTGAAAGGACATGTGCCCTTGGCTTTGCCAGAGCCTACTTATTTGCAGAAATTCCCATGACTTGAACAAATTGTTGTTCAGCCCATTAGTTTTGATCTGTTAATCCATCCAAAGTGCAAGTTCCAAATGATGAACAGACCTATGAGCATTGAAAAAATTTTAGAGACAAAGGTTTTAATGCTGATACATAGTGACACAAGATCAAATGGAATAATGCTAGTTATGATCAGAAACCATGGGGTAACAAATCACAAATAAGCAGTAAGTTTTGCATAGAATATTAATAAATAGGTGTATTAATAGACTATTTTTTCCAGAATAGATCAATTGGATGTGTGGCAAAGCATAATTAGTCAGTTCTGTCCACTTTCCAGCTAGTAAAGATGGTTCATTGAGCATAACAGATTTTCAGCTGGGTCGAAGTGACACACTGACAAGATTTGAATGGTGTTCGTCAGCATACCTTCCCTATTTTTTAAGTTTTAGCAAAGCAAGAGATCATCCAAATGATATATAATGTTTTTGCTGTTCAGAGTACCATTAGGTTAAATCTTTTGATACCATGTCCTGCTAGTTCTTTTTAAGGGCTTTTACACAATGTCAGTCTATACATTTTCCAACACTCTGCTGTACTGTAGCTGTGCAGAAGTTGAAAATAATAAAATACTTGGCAACGAACTGCATCATTTCCCATTAGAGGCAATTTAACTAAAGGCTGTTGAAGTCTCTTTGGACTTTAACTTCCCTCCAGCTTTGCTGTCCTTTGTCTTAAATGACAAATACCCATTCTTCCCATGCATCAGAACTTCACTGGGTGCCACAGGACTTCCCTCACCTTTCCTGTCAGAAGTTGAGGACAGTGATTATTCTACTATTCATGTAGAAGAAGCTGATTCACGGAGCTTTCTTACTTATTCCCAGAGCAATTAAAAAATACTTCCCTCCTTGAAGTGAGACTGTACAAACATTGAAGTTTCTTTATTGCTTATCTGGCTGGAAAGACATCATTCAGGTCTCTCCATGCCACTTAAGCCCAGCAATGTGGGTTTAAAAGAGGTTTAAGAAGAGGGCGCTAGCAAAGCACTCTACATTGCAATGGGACATAAAGTAAAATGGGGGTTTTGTTCATTAGCATTTTCCTCTTTATTTCAGTCAATGAATAAGAAACAAGGAGGTGAAGAGGCACACTTTTAAGATAAGTGAATGAACTGGCAGTGCCAGATTCACTTCCCTTAGTGTAAGGCAATAGGACAAAAGCTAGGGCTCACAGATGTTGTTGACAACAGAACCCTTGCTGAAGTAGGCTTTAGAAGACTTCTCTTTCATTTTGCAAGAAAATTTCCAGCAAAGTACAGAGAGAAGTACATAATAAATTCTTAACACTCATGCCTTCCTCATGGAAATCCCGGCTGTAGCTATCAAGTAGTATAGAGTCAGAGAGAGGCCAAAAGGAAATATCTAAGACTCAATCTTCTATATTATATGAAGTGGGGGGAGAAAGAAATTATTTGGGCTAGAATATTCTGAAAAGTTTTTAACAAATAGATTGTATAAGATGTTTGGGATGACTTGGATTTCCTGTAAAGGCACAGAAGTTCTCACCTTTAAAGGTAATGTTATGCATTACTCATTGTTTTTCTCAACTGTCACCAGGGTCCCCATTCTATTAAGTAAATAGCCCACATTTTCCTTAGTTTTCCTTTTGTTATAGATGTATTTGAAGAAGTCCTTCTTGCTGTTCTTGACATCCTTGGCCAAATTTATTTCCAGATGGGCCTTGGCCTTCCTCATCTCATTTTTGCATAACCTGACAACATCTTGTTTTCATTCCAAGTGGTCTGTCCCTGTTTCCACCTCTGCTCCCACCTCTGCTCCCATGGGATTCTTCCAAGACAGTTCTCCGTAAAGGCTAAGGTTAGCTCTCCTGAAGTCCATGGTTGTGATCTTACTCGCTGCCCTGCTTTCTCCATACAAGATACTGAACTCTACAATCTCATGGTCACTACAGCCAAGTCTGTCCCCAGTGTTCATATCTCCAACTAGGCCTGCTCTGTTTGATAATATCTTTCCTCAATGACTGCTCCATCACTAGTGTCAGGAAGTTATTACCAATGCTTTCCAGGAACCTCCTGGACTGTTTGTGCTTTACTCTGTTGTTTCTCCAACAAGAAATGCGTGACTCTTGCCAAGGTTACCTACCAGTGCATAATTTTCCAAATCTAAAACTCATTCACTTAAATACCTCTGATTGTGCTGCTTGAGTTCCCACTTTTCTCCTGAACCACTTGTTCTTTTCTAGATACAAGTTAAACTTCCATACATGCACAAAAGTAAGTGGAAGATGTTGTAATGCCTGACTTCCAGAGTAATAATACCATTGTCTTTGATGAATGTCCCTCTTTTGAGAAAAAAACTGTTTGATATGTTCAGAATCATACTCTGAATGATCGTATTGTGTGAATGTGTAAACTATAAACTGTGCTTAAATGTCCATTACTGAAATGATTGCTCAGTCCTTTTGTTAGTGCAGTGATACTGTAGCCTTTGCCTTGACCTGATCAAACTTCCAGTTTAGACCAAGATTATTTTTTTCTCAAATAATGAAGTACTATTCAGTGTATCCAATAATGTTCAGTAAAGATATGCTTCCAGTGGAAGAGATCAGAAGAATCTTAACAAAAGTAATGTCCTGTCTCAAAAGAAATGTTCTTATTAAAAAAGAGGCAAAGAATTCTTTTTCCAGTGTCATTCCTCTTAGTAGTTTCAGCTAGGAGGTGATTTGAAAAATAAGCCAAAATTTCTTTATAAATTGGGGGAAAAAAAAACCCAAACCAAGCCAGAAGAGTTTTAAAGTTAGTTGTAGTGAGAAGATTCCCAAAGGAATGTAATCAAATTAGCTTAGAATTGAAAGAAAGAACAAAACGTGTAATATAAATGGAATAAAAGGAAGTGGTAGAAATGAAAAGAGGAAAGACATGAGATGAACAAAGTGCTAACAAGAAATAGGCACAAGTAACAGCAATAGTTGACCTTATGGGAAACAGAATAGCAGCTGGAAATAGATTTCTATCTGGTATTTCTTGAACTTCTGGGGATGGAAAAGGTTGCAGTAAAGGCACTACATTATAAAAACACCAAAATAGTAGGATAGTAATAGCATATGATTTAATTAAAAAGTATTTTCTCTGTATAGAAAATGTGTCACATATTTGTTATATATTACATTTCTTATTTTAGAATTAAGATTGCGTAAAAAATACAGTAAAAAAGAGCATCTGGATCAAGTTCTAGTTCCTTTTTGATCCTCCTGTGCTTCACCTATTTGTAGGCAGAATCTAACTTTCTGTTTTCAGTTATACTGACATGGCCATAATTTGGACTTGCTTTGGCACATGGAGTGTAGGTGTTTAGTACAAGTCTCCAGCTGCCAGTGTATTGTCTTAAAAATCTAATTCTCTCCTTTTACCTTCTTCATCATATTAAAACATTCAGTTTGCATAGTCATAATGTCAGAAGCTAGGAAATGATGGAATAAAAACAGAGGTAGAAACTCTCTCCTTCTGTTCATTTGACTTAAGAAGGCCTTGGTTATATCACTTGCAATACTATTCTGTTGCAGAATTTCTGGTGCATTCAGAACACAGGACAAATGATGCTCATGTAAAAATCAGATGTTTAATATTGCATTTTATCTTTATTGCTCAGCAGGTATCAGAAAGAAGAATAATTAATTTCCTGAGTCTTTTCTGTATTAATTATAACTATAATATCGGTCCACAAACATTAATTACATGATCCAAAACCTCAGGAATCTGAAAAAGTGTTTATTCCCATTTCAGAAGCACATGCTTTACAGTTTTCTCATCATCACACATGAAGGTCAGAAAGTGCATAGTCCTTCCCAGGGTCCAATTTTAAATGACTATACATGCTTTAGATTTTTTTTTTTAAGCAGTTCCTACAATCTTCAGTTGCAGTTGTGGTCTGTTCAGCCATTCCTAAAATGAGAACAAGTAATTCAGACTCAAAGAAAGAAAGATCATATCTGATAATCTTTTTTAGGTGATTTTTACAATAATACATAGGAAATTAAATGAAACAGCTCCAGTTGTCCAGGACAGTATTGGTTGCCTTAATAATTTCCTAGTTAGCTTGTCTTTTAAGTTTCTGGGAAAATGAAACCAATAAAACCTAGCTTTTACATAATCTTCATTCCACAGCAAAATTAATTCTGAAAGTACTACCAATGCAAGCATTAATTGTTAATGTGAATTCATAATCAAGTCCAATAACTTTTGCAGTTAAATTCTTTGTTCTTGAACTCTTGGTTTGCAACTGATAATTTAATATTAAAGAAGGAAACAGAAATTCTATGACACACTGCCACACTGATATCAGTGTTACTTGGTAGAAGAATGAGAACAGACTCCACCCCTTGAGGTAACAAAAATTAATTAGTCTCCACTGTACTTCATCATTTGATTGTGGAGCAGCTGTAAAGAGCTTCAGTGTATTTTGCCAGTGCTTCCACGAATGTATTCTGATAACAGATGAACAGCTTTCATTTGTCCTGTTTTCCCTTCAGACTCTGGACAATGGCATCATTCGGTGAGCTTTGTTATGCCAAAGGCCATCCAGCTTGTGAACTCTTCCCATCTGTTCCTGTCTTGTTTCCTTGTTGCAGGTGCACCCATGAAAAGCACTGGTCATGCCCAGCTGCTCTATATGTGAAGTCATGTACACTCCATTTATCATTAGGAGAGAGAATCAGTAAATAGATAAGCAGTTAAACTCTGCCAGGTCTTCACAGAGAATGTGAAAATGATCCCTTCTTGTCCCAAGAGGACTATTTTGGACGCTCTTTGACAGCTTCAGGGAGAGCCAGCACAAAAAAAATAGAGTCCAGAAACTGCAAACAAAGCCATCAGCAATGGGATTATGATGATTTTACAATGAAACACTTCACATGAATGGCTGAACAGGTCAATCAAGAAGAGCAAATTCTACAAGCCCACCGTTGAGTGTGCATAGAGTGAGAGGATTAAACTGCTTAGAGACAAGTGAAAACAGCAGAATGGTTGTCCTTTTGAAATGTCCTTTTGAAATTTTTAATCAAGCAATTTTAACCCTTGTTTTGAGATACAGTTTTTTTGCAGAAACTGAAAACAGTGATACAATAACAAGTTAATCAGTAACTTCATTCCTTTGTTACAGAGGAAAAAGGCAAGACATAAAATATTTTATTCTGGAATGAAAAAAGAATTAGTTTTATCAAATAAATTTTTTGTGTATTTGGTCTGTTAGAGAAAAAATCATCAGTACATGTTGATCTAAATGTTTTGTCTGTATTTCTGTTCAGCCCACCAGCTGAAGCAACTGAGTATTTTGCTGCCCTTGCAAAGACATTATTTTGTTTACATTTCATCCCAGACCTAATTTTTTCTAACTGTGAAATGAGGTAAATTAATATGCCAACAAGTTATGAAGTAACTTTGCGATGCAACTCTCTTTTCGACTTAAAGCCGTGTGGAGTGCAGAATGAAAAATTGTCATAGTATGCCGAATGTCATGCCTAATACATATGCTGAAAGGAAATATCTTCAATTTAACTGGCTCCAGTTGCTTTTCTGTGTTTTCCACCTTTTCTCTCTAATTCTGGCAATTTAAACTGTACTAAAAAACGTGTACTCAGGTTCTAATCCCCATTTGAAGGCCCTGTAATTATTATGGACTCAGCCACATAATAGTACAGCTATGTACTTGTTTGTGCTTGTTTCCAAAATGATCTGAGTAATTTTACTGATTGATTCCTTGCCCAGCTGGATATCATCAACAGATATAACACCTCAATGTCTCTTCTGTCTCTGTCGTTTTAAGCATGTTCAATAAACATCAGATCTAGCCTCATAAAAATACAATATCAAAAAATATAGCTTATAAAGATAAATCAGGCCTAAATAATAAACAAGTAAAGAAAAGAAAGAAAGAAAAATCCCCAAACCACTAAACCTTTTTTGTGATATTACAGAATGCAGCAAAGCACACTGAAATCAATTCACTTGTATAATCAAATATCCAGTTATTTTATTACACAATAAATATCAGTTGATTTGTCTGTATTTGTAGAAGATGAAATACAGCAAACAACAAAGCTAGGGAGACAGAAGTTGTAAATATTGATTCTTTTTGGTTTACTTTTTTTTTCCCTTCTGGTTTACAGTTTTGATCGATCTTCATTTTAGGCAGAAGTAACAGCAGAGAATGCAAGGGAAGGGTTCCAAAAGAAAGGAAGCTACTCTCTAAAATACATATACTATAGGGCTGTTGAGGTGCATTTTGGAAGAGTATTTAGTTCAGAAAGTTTTTCTCTGCACAAATTTCAGTGGATGGTAAATGGAACAATTTATCTTCTTTTCTATGTGTTTCCTAGTATTTCATGTGAGTTGCTTTCGGAAGGTTAACACAGAGGCTATAGATGTCCACGCAAGCAGAGTGTGTGTATTGCTGTTGGCAATTAATCATAGCACTGGGACCTTGAAACATTTTTTCAAGTCTTTTGTGTTTCTCTGCAGAGTAAAGGGAAGGCAAAAAAGGCAACCTACACAAGAATTAGGTCCAACAAGCTATACTTTCCACTGTTCTGGACCCTGTAGCTGTTCTAAACTGACACATTGCTGCTGTGCTGATAGTAAGCTTTGCGTAATTTCAAATTAATTTTCCACTATTCTAAATTTGTATTGACTCTATAGCCTCTCATGGCAGACTGTTCCCCTCAAGACAGTCTGCTTCACTGTCTTCATTGTGTCAAAGTTTGTCATGGAGAATGAAGATCTGTGTATCTTGTTGCACTAAATCAGTACAGGATTGAAAAAGTTAGAGAACTCCATGGTACATGGTACATGCAGGTTAAGATTTCTCATATTCTCTGTGATATTTCTAGATGGTCCTTGCCATTCCACTTGGAGGAATTCAAACCAAGTCAAATCAGATCTTAATGCCTATATTTTACATGGCAAAGAATGGGATAATTAATCATAGATATATAAAAATACACCTTCTGCTTAGCCTAGACTTTTTTTTTCCCCCCCAGTGATCTGAAATAAGATTGAAGTTTGCATGAAGACTGCTTTGGAAGCACCATAGATGATGGAATACCTTTGGATTTAATGTTTAAGCTATGAAGAAAGCTATTAGCACCTTTGGTACTGAAGAGCTGGCATCTACTTTCCAATGAACCCAAGAGCAGCCCGAGGGGCCAGTGGTAACTGGTAACATAAAGGACCATGAGAGTATTTTCATTGTGGATTAGATACTTAGCCTGCTATATCTGGAGATATTACTCTAGTATGTTTAAGACCTCAATACCTGTGATTTTTTCCGTAGTCTTAAGTGTGTCGTAAGAGAAGTAATTAACAGTAACTAATATTTCATCAAATAAGTATATCTTCTTTCACATTCAAAGATAAAAGCTCCTCACAGTCAGATTTGGAAATCAGTCATGATAAGCAATGATAAAAGAGAAAGTTGCTGTGATTCTAAGCATTGCATGAATAAGAAGAAATCCTGTTGCTTCCAGCAATTGGACACTGCTGGCTATTGCAGCAACACTCCCAATTAGACCAGTTATGCACAAGATGGTGTACTAACACTAACAACAGGCATTCATTTTTCAAATTATTCCGAACTGCAGAAATGAGAAATAATCCTTTCTTATGCCCAAATTTGCACCAGAATCTTCTGTATATTATATTGCTGATGTCTACCATGAGATGTTGCTGATCCATCTGTGTAGCTTTTTGTTGGCTTCTGACTGCTACAGTAAATACTAAAAGTGTTTCTTTTAAGTCCTGGAACACTTACTTGACTACTTAAAGATGAATAATGGGTGAGGGTGCCCCAAAGAAACCCCATTTTGTAGCTAGTGAAAAGAGTCTTTGGTGGTGAAGACATGATAGCCAGCTTTTCTGAAATTCTTTTTCCTGATGTACCATATAGCACATATCAGCACATGATGGTGATGAAGATGGTCATACCCCAGGTCTTGTAGTAAATCCACAGGTGTTTCCTATAGCAGTGTATGATAGTCCCAGACACTAACTTTTATGTTCTTTTCTTCTATGAGAGTTCATACAGATCATAGAACTGTGTCTGAGATTTCTTAATTCCTGCAGATAAAGTTACGGTATTAGATACAATTATTGTTATGGATGTCTTCAGAATATTTGGGTCTAAAATCAATGGAAACATCAATCTGTCAAGGAAGCCTAAATTTATCAACGTGCATTTTTTGCAAATTCTTTTTATTTAACATCTCTAAACATGTTAAATGAATGTGAAAAAAGATAAATATTTTCAAACTTGGAACTTCAAAATAAATGTACATAAATATAAGTGACTTTTTCCCCTTATTTATGCTGTAGCTGATACCTGTGTTCATCTGACTATGTGTATTGTCTAACACAAAAACAAATGTATCCAAAAAAATTAGACTGATCTAGTAAAAGTTTTAGTGATATGTGTAGTTTTTAGGCCTCAATCCTATACATAGCATGTAACTAAGTTGAGAATGTTTGGTCATTGAAGACTTTAAAGTTTTAGAAGTTTTAAAAACAATTTGCATTTTCATCTCTTCACTAGTTTTGATACTTACAGAAGAACATTTTTGTCATGTTTTTTTCTTAAAGCATTTGTCAACTATTTCAATAATATCAAAAATTTCAAAAATTTCAACAATAGGAAATTGAAAATGCTCTCCACTTTTGTGCTATTTGATCCCTTGCTACACTAATAATGGCAAAAATCATTTTCTGTGACTCAGAGCTTACTTTGAAAGGTTCTCTGCTAAGCAAACAAAATTATGAGGTGTTTGGATGACATGCAAACAAAAAAAATTGGACTATCTCTCTCCTTAACAATGGTCCAAATGTATGCTTTCATGTTAGTGAAGTGAGCTGCAAATATTGCACATGGTGCTCTGCAGAAATCCCGCTTCACAGGTGACTGGTGTTGGGTAAAGCAGTTGGTCATAAGTCAAGAAAGACTTAAGAAACCCTGAGAAAGAGGCTGCTTTTGTAACTGAGTGGCTGCAGACCACTCTGCAGCTGTGGCTTTACTGGATCCAGCAATGCAAGCACGTGGACCTGGTGCTGCTGATGTCTACCGCCAAGAAGGAGCCTTTTTTCCAACCTATCATACCAGTGCTGAGAACCTGCCCTACTATCAAAGCACTGTTATCCTCCACAGTAGTGTGGAAAATTTTGTAACTATTACCCCCACTCTAACAAGTCCATGAATTGCACAAACTTCTGAAGACAGACACTTCTAAATGAAGAAATTCATGGGACTATTCAAGGATGTCTCAGTAAGGATGTCTATTTTCTTATAAATCATTTATTTGGCATTATAAGTATATTCTGATGAAGAGTAGGACTTCCATAAGGAGTTCCATGTTGTATAAGTAAGCCTCCTCTCAGGCAGATTTGCAAATTAGATGTGCAAGTGAAATTAAAGACAAGATGTACCACAAGGAAGCAAATCTCAGAGCAGTTCTTCAAACATTTTTGTCTCCACTTATAATGCTGTTTCCCATTAATAAAGTTCAGTGATTTTACTATTTCTGACAATATCTCAGTTTGATACTGTTTTCCGTGATTCTGGAAATGAACGTAAAACCTTACTGTCAAAAAGCTTTGGTTCTTTTTCAATTAATTTAATGCTTTAACAATACTATTTCCTTTCAGCTTTAAGCATTAGCCATACTTCCAGTTACCTGTTTCTTAAAAGCAGATTGATGGATTGCCATTTTATTTAATCAAATAGCAGTAGTATTCAAAAAAACCCCTGAACAATCTTCTAAGCTGGGAAATAAATACCTTCATAAAACTTGATACAAATTCTGTATTCTGGACTTCAGCCTATCAAAAATGGCCTAAAAAGGCGAAATGTGAATCTGAATGTCGCTGTTCTTAACTGGATATGGTGAAATATAGGAGGAGTTTATCTGCAAAACTAAAAAAAAAGGTATGACAAACTTACAGGCCAGAGAACTCTTTTTGGTGCATAGAGAAGTACATGTCCTTCTGGTGAAGTATCAGAACGTAGACTCCTGGGTGACTGAGTGAGCTATACAGTTATCTTTTTTTTTCCCTTTTCTTTTATGTTTTTATTTTATTTCCAAACCAAATTAATATTTTTAATCTTGGGATTCAAAATTCTATGACAAATTCAGATATGATAGATCTTTGGGACAGAGATGTGAGATTTTTTGCCACGCCTCTGCAATCTTCTTGTCACGAGAGGATCTAAGTTCACAGAAATAAAGCCATACATTAGAAATCAAGCTCCATACTAATGTGGTGGATAGGTCAACTTAGATGAATTGCACAACGAAGAATTGGTATTGACCTGGCACAAGTTATCAGATACAGCTGTCCAATTTAAAAAATGGTACTGGTAGCACAGCAAGTTTAATCAAGCAAGTAGATAGTTTTTTGGGTGGGGGAAATAAATTTAAAATTGTTAAAAGACACTATTTGTATATTTTTATTATTTTTCTTGTACTGTTAGGCAGGATTGTTAATTATCTGTCAATTATTGTTTAAAAAGGGTGCTATTTTTCATCTCCATGAAATTACTTGCTAATCTTTTACTGATCTCTTCTTCCTGGTATCCAATGATAGGATACGTGAGAATGGTTCAAAACTATACCAGGGGAGGTATAGACTGGACATCAGGAAGCATTTCTTTACCAATAGGGTGGGCAAAATTGGAACACACTTCCTAGGCAGATGATTGAAGCCCCAAGCCTTGCATTGTTTAATGTGCATTTGGACAACACCCTTAATAAAGTGCTTTAACTTTTGGTCACCCCAGAAATGGCCAGGCAGCTGGAGTAAATGATTGTTATAGGTCCCTTCCAGATGAACTATTCTTTTCCTATTCCTATTCCTATTCCTATTCCTATTCCTATTCCTATTCCTATTCCTATTCCTATTCCTATTCTATTATTCTAGTGCAGTAACTCTTATCATTTATTCCATTGATTTAACTGAAATGATTCCTTATGTTCACAGAAACAAAGTGCTTTTGGGAATAAAAATTCTCAGAATTTCAAAATTTATCTGCGTTTATTATATGAATCCTTTGATTCACGTGCTATACCAGCTTTTTGTCCTTCAGTGATGTCTCGACAATAGATTCTTGACCTTTAAGCATTTTCTATTGACTTTAGGAGGAAGAAGCCAAATGCTCTTGCTTTAATAAATCAGTCAGTTGCAGCTCCTATTCTGTAACAAATCCAGCCAGAAAACTAATCTCCAGATTTCTTTACATGAATGCTAAAAATCCCAAAAAAACAGACCAGCAGGCAGGTATGGAAGCATCCGTTTTGACAAAATTGCATGAGTAAAGTGTCTTGGGAAAATATTAGAAGCTTTAATAGCTGTGATTTCGTTGAACTTGAATATTGATGTCTCCTTTGATGAGAGACTTAACAATGTCTACATTGGAAGAGATGCCTTGTTTGAGATTGTACATCAAAAAAAAGAGAGATAATGAGCTTTGAGCCAGTGCCTTGGCTCTAGGATGAGCTGTTGCTACCGTATTAAACAATGTGTCTTTCCTTTTGATTGCTGTTAATAGCAATTCTGAGTCAACTACTCAGTGAGTACTGATTTTATTGTAAGACAGGAGATATAAAGGTGAGCAATATGCCTAGGTTGCAATAGTTAACTTCTCTGGTGGCCAAAGGGCTTCTTTCCTGTTCAAGCAGGAAATGAAGAAAAAAATTTTCAGACTTCTACAGGAAGAAGGAACATTATCTAGAATGGAGTTTCCTCTTGCAATGCCTTTAATGGCTTTTATTCCGTTCTCATTTTTCTTTTATTGGAATTTGCTGACTACCTATCCATTCCATTAATAAATGTTGTTGATATGGTCATAATTTATAGTTATTGCTTCTACTTTTACCATAGAGGGACATGCAATTGATGAATTTACTGTTCATGCTCATTGCAAATCAGAAATGAACTGTAAGAGTAACAAAGAAGAAAAGATGATGGTAGATTATTTCAAAAGTAGGAGTACAAGCTAATTTTACAAGATTTCTCTAATATGTAGCTTTAATTGGTATCATAGAAACTTCTACTGTCACTGCGTGGAGCTGTTATATTTTACATTTTGTTACAATATTCCAAATTCAAGCATTAAACAAAACAATTTTCAGGTTGGTGTTTCAATTTTGTATCTCAGTCATATCTGCTCAGTCATGTTGACTCTGCTTGTACTCTCCAGACATTTCAGTGTAATCTCAGACACCTGTTTTCAAGATAACCTATTTTTAAAATTTCTGTGTAGCTACCTTCCACTTTTTATGCCCTACACTAGAGGACATGTAAATGCAAATGTCAGGTAATAAAATGTCTTAAATAAAAGACATTACATTTATGTTCTGCTGTCTCATAATATTAGCTTCAGGGAAAATTATTTTTATTTATCTTACCAGTCTTACTAGAATAGACGATACAGAAATCAGAGACAGTGTTTGCTATATGACTTTGTGTGAATTTAATTTTTTTTTTTTTAGAGTGTGTTTGCCCGCTGGGGAAAAAGACATATAGCTTAATCTTTGCATATGTGTCTATAATAACTTGATTTTTCCTATTGAATATATTTGCATTATAACCTGAAAAATGAAAGTAGTTCCTTGAACAATGCAGCTGTTGACCTGTTATGGATTTGGGTCTCCTAAGTCCATGACCAAAGCTTCCCTTTCATCTAAAGCTTTTAGTAGGCTCTCTCTCTTTCTTGTAGAACTCATTTTTATATCTAAAAAAATCTCTAGAAATAGAAAATATTAGTCTGAATAACAACAAAAAAATAAATTAAAACTGGTTTAAAAATAAATTGCCAAGCATTTCTTCTCCTAATTTTTCACTTTGTCTTTCCATTTAGGTTGCCATTGACCCAAAAAGTTTTTGTGCACCTATTGCCAGAATTTCTTTTCAGGAGAACTGCTAAAACACTTAAAATCATGCTGGGGGAAAAAAAAAAATATCTCACATGATTGCCTGTGTCTCTTTGGCTGTGTGCTAGTCAAACCTTGGAGTGCAGCTTCCTCCTGTCTCATGGCCTTGGGCAGCCTGTCAGGGAAAAGCATGCAAGGACCCTTCCTGTGGCCTCTCTGACTTCACTCAGCAGATGCATTTAAACTTGGGCACTCATCCTTGGGCTGCATGTTCCCAGCCTTGTGCCTTGTGGACACAGACCCACTGCCTTGGCCTTGGACCTGCCCCTTGGATGGGGCTGGTGTGGTGGTCACAGGTCCCCTGGCTTCCCTTGGCTGTGGCTGTGACCCTGCACCACTCTCCTCATTGGAATGTTGTGGGACCTGTGCCCTCACTGGTGTTGCACATATGTTCTGCCCTCACTGCCACCCTCAGCTTCCGCTCCCACTTACCCCACAGCTGATCCCTCTGGTCCCTTCCTGGGTCTTCCCATGCAAGGTGGAACCACCCTGAATTTTTTTGTCAGAGCTCATTCATCGCAACAAGGGACAGTTTTGCAATTGGCATGCAAGCTGGAAAGGTCAGACATTGACATTTCATCTCTCATTTTAATTATTTCTCCTTTATTGGAAATTTCCCTTCAACCTGTTCTAGAATATATTCAGTTATTCTTCTGGAAAATTAAAATATCTAATTTGAAAACTCCTTCAGTCTCTAAAGTTATATGTACTTGCTTGACTTTGAAATTTAAGTATTAAGTTTTAAGAAATAAGTTGTTAAAAGCATTCATTCTATGAGATCTATCACGAGCAGATTAGATGCTTCTCCAAGGGGCTGCTGTTCTTTCAAGTGAACTTCAGAAGTTCAGATTTACAATTGGATCCTAAGGAAAGTACTCAAAAGCTGAAGTTGATGTGTTTTCTTTTTTATCCTTTCTCCCAGTTGTTTAAGGCTGCACATTTCCCCGTTTTTCAGGATAGATATACAGTATTGTGAAAAAACCTGTATTTTCTTCAGAGCTGTAAGTTATAAAGAACTCCTTTACTTTCTATTGGTAGATTCGCAGCTTGTCTGTGGGCCCTTAGAAGGAGAAAAGGTCTCATCACTTATTAGTCACAGAAATTTGTTTCCAGCCGAAGACTACAGACATGTTTCTTTGTGTGTAGGGAACAGATTTTCTACTGGGTAAAGGCTGATAGGCCAGAAACAAGATGAATTCTAAAGTGTTTTTGTACTGCACTTTATTATTACAGAAACTGCTAACTGGTTATTTGCTTTGTCCTTTATTTGTACTAAGTGACCATAATGTTTCTCAACTGCGTTTTGTCTGCTCTTTAAAATGGCTACAAAACTTTAAAAGTAAATCTCCTCTAGATGTTCTTTTTTTAATCTGTGTCATAGAATATCTGTGTCAAAGATATCTATGTGGATGCAATTAAAATTCAAAAGGATGCAATTCATAGATCATTGTTTTCTTGAAAAACAAACAAACAATTAACATGGAAGTCCAATAACCTTTATAATTATTATTGTTACTTTTAGGCGTGTGTTTCTGTCAGAAATCCGCATTTAGAATTTTTTCTAATTCTATTTTTTCTTTCAGTGCATCTAATCTATTAATTTATTATTTATTAGTATTTATTCTAACAAAATAGAATTGGAATTAGACAAAAAATGAAAAGGTTTTAGTAATTTAATTAAAAGATTTAAGTCATGTTGGTTTTTTTTTTTTCCACCAGGGGTCTGATTCTGTAAACTGTTGATATGTCTTATGTCCTCAAATGAAATGTATAGCAGCAGGTATTTTTTATGAATGCAGATTGGGAATAAATGTTCTGAAAAATTTATCTTGGCTGTGAAACATTCTGGTCATCCAGAAGGACTGGAATGTCTACATGTGGGAACTACAGTTTTATTGCAGTAATCAGTCCCCAGTGCTCTGGGAAATCTGGCAACTGGATCATTTCAGGAACTTTCAGCTAAACCAACATGCTCCTTCTGCTTTCTGTTTTCATGTATGTAAATATTTATTATGTCTGAATTCCCTAGAAATAGAAAGCAGCAAAAATAAATAATGTACAACTGTCAGTTACTTCACTCTTGCTTTAAAACCCACAAACTCAGTGCTAAATATGCATTAATAGCTATTGTCACAATGTTCAGGAAATATTATGGGTAAAGAAATTCTCTCTGTTCTATTATGGATAAAAAAAATCTGTTTTGATCTCTTTGAAAAATACAGTGAATAGAGAGAAAATAATGGTTAGAGCTCTTGGTCAATGATTGCAACAAATACCAGCATCAGACAAGAGTGCTAGTTTGGATTAATGTAAGAGAACAAATGAATTTGCACATACTGGTATGCAGAGAGCTTGCTGCACAGAGCATGAGATCAAGAATGTTTTGCTCTACATGAAGAATAATATCCAAGGATATGGAAAAGCTGAAGAAGCCTCAAAGACGAAAAGAATAATAGAGGTACACCAGGTAGTAAGACTAGCATGGATTTTATTTTTTTTAAATGTAGGATGAGAGAATACTGCATGTAATGCTTTGGGGAATGTCAAACATCTGATTAACATGCTTTTAACAGACTTAGATGGATATGTCCATTGGGTCCTAAAACTGAATGTTCAAAGAACTTGATCCTTACAATAACTACTTCTCTTAACTGTACTTTTTTTTTCTTAATGAATACAGGTTTAAGACAGCAAAATAGATTCAAATGAACAGCATGGAGCAACAGGTCTAAATTAAGCTTTTAATGTTCCATTAAGTACTTTTGGTAGGAGGCTAACATCCCTCAGAAAGAAATCAGGGGGTTTAGATTAAATTTCAGCTATTTAAGCTTCAGAACCTCAATTCTAAATCTAAACTTTGGTTTAAAGAGTAGTTTCATCTTAGAAGCAAGAGCTAAGAAAGCAACACAGTAGCTTAGAGGCTCTGCAAGTGGAATAACTGCTTCTTGCTATTGCCCTTCAGCATTCACATAAAAATATGCAGTTACCTTCAGGCTGTTTTCATGTTTTACTTTATACATTTTATATTAATGTGTTTTGTTTAGGACTTTCCCAGAAACTACAATACTGCCCTTACACACAAGTCTTGTGCCTTTCATTGCACAATTCATATGCTATTCAGTGTCCAGTGTTGAAACATCTATTCCAAGGCATCGCTGGTAATACAGAGAAATGTGACTGAGAGCATAGGTTTGAAACCCTATTTTTGCTTTCTTGCTCTTTTTAGGATATTGATATCACAGAATCACAAAATATTCTGAGTTGGAAGGGACCCACAAGGATCATTGAGTGCAACTCTTAACTTTGCACAGAACTATTCCTGAGAGTCACACCACTTGCCTGAGTTGTGTCCAAACATTTCTTAAACTCTGTCAGGTTTGTTGCTGTGACCACTTCCTTGGGGAACCTGTTCCAGTGCCCAGCCACCCTCTGGGTGAAGAATGTCTTTCTAATATCCAACCAAAAGCTCCCCTGACACAGATTCAGGCCATTCCCTTAGGTCCTGTCACTGGTCACCTCAGAGAAGAGATCAGTGCTTGCCTCTCTTTCTTTCACAAGAAATTTGTACACTACAATGAGGTCTCCCTCAGTCTCCTCTTCTCCAGGCTGAACAGATCAAGTGATCTCAGCCACTCTCATATGCCTTCCCCTCAAGTCCCTTCATCGTCTTCCTTGCTGTCCTTTGGACACTCTGTAACAGCTTAATA
>VZRE01006284.1:0-45477 GCA_013396775.1 Cephalopterus ornatus | reverse complement strand
TTCATACCGGGATTTTTCGGAATCAAAGAAGCAAACACTTGGACATATAACAAAGTTTGTTACTTTAACTGAAGAAAAAATGAGTTAAAGTCCACTTCAAGGTAGGGTTCCAACTTTCCCCTAGCAAAACTACCAGTGCAGAAGTGCAGCTGACTGTCACCCTTGTGATACCATGAAAGGGGGCTACAGAGCCCCAGCTGAGAGGGCCACAACTTCTTCTCTGAGGGACAGTGTTATATATCCCCTAAAGGTGTGACTTGCTTGCTGTTAGCATGAATCTGTTAAAATTGCTCATTTAAACAAAATTAAGTGTAGAGCTTTCAATGATAACAACAGCTACCCATGGTCTATCAAGCAGTTTCTGACATAAGCTTTTGGCTTTTGTTCTAACTTTTGCAGTATGCAACTACAATTTCATAATATGAACTTCTAGATACATTGAAAAATTCACTGCTCCTTGCAGAGACTTCTGGCTTGAAAAAAACTATGCACAAATATCAGTTGCAATTCCAGGTGAGAACACATTGTCATTAACAAAGCTAAATGACAGCAAGATTTGAGAGTGAAATTATTCCTTATGGAATTTATCAATACATTTATTTCCAGTATAGTCCCTGATTCTGATAACAATGGTCATCACTATGTTTAATCATGCCTATGTACATTAATTCCAATATTTCAAGTATTTACAGGATCAGGACTATAGGACTCTCAACTCCACTGTTACACTGACAGATATTGACATACTGCATCAGAGGAATAAGCAGTCCACTCATGGAGTGTGGTGTGGGGAAAGAGCAGAGCATGAAACAACCTGAAACCCCCTGAGGAACTTGCGCAACTACAGAACAATATCAATTTGTTCCGAAAAAAAACTCTGAAAAATTTAGAGACAAAATGGAAATTTTTTTTAAATAAATTAACAAGTCCCCATCTCTGCCTTTGCAAATTTGTAGTGTTTTCATTACTGCTTTTTTGGGGGGGGTTGGTTTTTTTTAAGAGAGGAAAAGTTACTATTAAATGCAATGATCCCACTTGCTCTGGCAAATGGATAAAGACCTCCAAAGAGCAATAACACTGGCCTCTCACACTTTTCTGTCTAAAAAAGCGCCCCTGCGTATGCTATTACCAAAAGTCTGGAAAGGGCTCAGTAACGGCTTTGCAATCTGTAGGTAAGGACTGGACTGGTCTGGTCTTGCTGGGGAGGAAGGGAGCAGTCCCCTTCATTGGGACTGCTGCTCATGAATGCAGAGCAAGACCAAGATCCCTTGTATTGTCCCTGATTCCCCTAACAGAATCTCAGGTGAAGGATGGCAGGCTGTGGCACAGCAGCTCTTTCCCCTAGCACCTCCACAGGAGGAGATAGGGAACAGGGATGGGTGGGAAGGAGAAGCCTAAACTCTCTCAAACTTTTCTCCCAGTGTTGAGATGATATTGGTACTTCACCCATCACCAGTGGGGACATCAAGCAGGAAGATGTAGAAAACACACAGGAAAATTTACATGTGATCCTGAAGTACGTAAGATGGAGTAAATTTAAAAACATGGATGCTACAGTAATGTTGCTGTGAACAGCCTGTATATCCCTGAATGTGAACAGCTGGATCTTGGTATTACAGAGAAAGGAGCTGGAATGGTCCAAGTATGAAAAGATTAAAGGATCTACAGTGCAAAGGGATAGTAAAGGGGAATACTGCACATTTTTCCTCAGATATATGTGCATTTCTTTTCTTTAGAGTGGCAATTTCTTTCATACATCACAAGCTATCTTCTGGAAGTGTGTTCACACTGCATTGTGGGGGGCCCCACCTGGTCTGGGGTCTCAGGAAACAGTAGGAACTAAAGATGGAACCTCTGCACCCTGGCAAGGTGGCAGACACGGAAGGAAAGGCTGTGACACAGAGTGGATTTCCTCTCTGTCTTGCTGAATCATAGTTGTCTGACATGCGCAGTGTACGTGTCCAATTGTGAATTATTTATGTTACTGAAAACCAATGGTGCATGGACATGTGTAGATAATAAAGTGTATATAAGTCGTGGCAGCGTTTGCAATAAAGGTCCAGTTTTCGGAAGAAGACGTGTCGTGTTTTGACCAACCCCGACCGCAACACTGCATAATATCACTTACATTAAATTAAACAAGAGTTTTACTAGTAGTACATTCAATAGTATCCAAACATAAAGAAAATAAAGAACAAATCTTCTATGTATTCATTTTCAAAGAGTTGTAAGCATTGCTTAACATCACTCTGGCCTGCACCATCTGCCAGCTCCCAGTAACATCACAAATCATATGCCCTACTTCTCATTTATTTTTTATGCAATTATCACCTATTAAACTCCTGTGTTACCGTGCTTTGCATGGTGTTAGAAAATAACACCTCTGTCCATATGCCTGCATTTTGTTACAGTCTTCATACCTCTCACTACAGCCAAAGTTTAATTTTTCTGCAAGAGGTGCACATTACACATGCAAAAAACCCCACTTTACACTTTGCATGACTGACCAGCATTGTTGATGGGATGGCAGAAGCACAGTATATAGAGGAGAGTTACACATCCCAGAACTACTGAGCGCTTTCCTCTACAGAAGGCTTCAGGGGCTTTGGTACCTGCAGGTACCGCATGGTCCTCACCAACCAGAGGCTCACATCATGTACCTTGACCATAGAGGAGTAAGGAAATGATTAACGACATTTGCAGTTTATGCATTAATCAAGAGCTGGTGTAGAAGTTTGTTGCAGAAAACAACACAGGTGCTTATACACAAACTGCAAAGGAACAAAGTTTCAGTTCTGGCCTTGCATAGGCAGGACCAAAGGTTTTGTTTACCCCAAGGTTCCATTGTGGTATGTTACATGACCCCTACAGTAGACCCCTGGCGACCACTGAATTAAGTCCTGAGCATGCATCATGATGAAACCACTCCTACTCTGGCCTCTCATGCTGTATGAGGAACTGAAAACCACTCCTAATCTCACTTCTCATGTTAATAAGGAACTGAAAGTCATTCCTACCTTCACTTCTCGAATACAAATGACTCACGGAGTGAACCAAGGGGACCCCGCCACTAAGAAACCCAGGGCACAGAAGGATCAACGGATCCACAGTGGTGACTATTGTTTTCCTGTACTATCTCCCTCCCTGCCCTCTCTCTCTTCACCTCCCTCTTTCCCCTGTACAACTAATTTTGCAAAACAAAGTCAGTACTGTTGAACCAGCATTTGGTCTTATTTGCTGCTTGGTTTGGGCAAAGGACCATCTATCAAATTGTAACATTATACTGGCATCACAGACAGGATACCATTCTCTTACCGAAAGCGCTGTTTAACAAGCAGTACCTGTTTCCCTCTGAGGGAGGTTGACTCATCTTTTACTGTTCTTTCTCCCACCTGGTGGGCACAAACTGTCTCCCTCTGGGGAAGACTGAAGGAAAAATAGTAACCCGGGGTGACCCGGGCTAATGTTTTGCTCTCTCTCCTGGAGAAGTTTGATACTTACCCCTCTCCCTCAGGGTTGGAGTGGACACAAACTAATTGGGATAATGAAGGGGCAATAAATAGCTGATCACATTACTAGTTTGCAGGCTAAATGAAAGGTGCAAAACTGAAAGGTAAAGCCATTGTCTGTGCTGTACTTGGGGTAGCACTAATTGCTGCTACACGGGAAAAATCACAAAGAACCAGCAAAGAAGCAGAGGTTATATTCTTTTTGCAGGATTTAGTAAAAGTGCTACAAGATCAATTAGAAGAATAACAATGCCATATTGAGAGACTCAGAACAGCTCTAGTTGAGAATCTAGAACCAATGGACTCTAAGGCAGTCCATGATGAGTCTCTTTACCCTCAAAATAATTAAAAGAGGCCAAAAAGTGCTTAGATCTATTGGATATAAGAAAGTTATAGCCTTTAATTAAAACTGAATATCAGTATGAAAGAGAAGATGATGCTTTTTCACCTGTGGTCACTAAAGAAATACCTTATACTGCTACTGAATCAGCTAAGTTACAAAAGGAATATAGCCATACACAAAAGGAGTCTGATACAAAATATGTTTGGAGACTTTCCCTCATGGAAGAAGTGAGAATTTTGTTAAGTGAGACCAAAACTGAGGGATACTGGGCCCTGGGTCTTTCTGACTACAGGAGACAAGAGAGCTCCATGGTCCCTTACCCAGAGGGCTGCCTGGAGGGCAGGGGTGATGAGTCCTCTAAAAAGAGGAGACCCAATTGCTGTAGTAGACTTTATGGACCAATTAACCAAAGTGTCCAATAAGCCGCCTGTCTTCAATTAATGCATGAACACATATTGAAACCTAACCAAGGTTCCCTGACAACCATGCCCATGGATCTGGACTGACTGACCCCTTTAATATGTGGCCTCCCACAATCATTAAAAAGCCTAAGAATTCATTCACAAGATAAAATTACTGCTACCGCAACTTCTAATCCTATAAATTCTGCCCTCAATTCAGCATTATTGGGAAGACCACAGGGAAAGTTTTGGACATGGGGAGAAGTCACCCAGGAATTAATTAATTACAGCAGGCAATTTGGGTCCCCTAATACAATGTCATCTTACCCCAAACCTAAAACTGCTATCAGGCTGAGTGGTGAAGTTCTGCTGTAAACTAGGGGAAAGAAGAAAAGAGACAGCTTCCTAGGAGAGTTCAATAGCACCAGAATAAGCTACGGCCCAAAGGGAAAAGATAGGCCCTCTGGATTGAAGGTGTACAAAAGCAAATCCCCAAAAGCCTAATGGACGGGCAATCAAATGTGGCAAAAACAGCCAGTCCACTCTTGCAAAATCCTTGGATATTATTCCTTCAGTCCCACCCACCAGGGAATTAATTAATCTACATGCAAAGTAGTCAGGAAATTCCTTGGGCCATTCCCAGCAGGTGAGCAGGGGAATGCACAGGGAAGGCATATTAGAAGGCTCACAGAAAATTCATCAGGGGGCATGATGATAACTTTTCCCATAGGTCCTCATAAGACCCCAGTCACCTTTTTAGTTGATACTGGAGCACAGTGTCATCTTGTAGCACAGATATCAGCAGTACAAACACACAATGGAATACAACATGGAATAGTTCCAGACAAAAAAAGACTTATATTGGCAGATTCTTTTGGAAATTTGCAACTACAACCAACTGCCAAGGTTAAACGTTGACTATGGAGAGAGACTGCTACTACTAACACCCTGATGGTTATTGGACCTTCCTAGTTAATCTATTGTGACTTGATATACTGAAAGGTAAATGCTGGATTGATAATAAAGGTAGACAGTGGAGTGAACTTTTGGATCAGACTTCACATTCCTTCACTTGTTACAAACTGTTCCTGCTTTACCACCTTCAATGAAAAATGCTTTACCACCACTAATGTTAAGCCTTTGCCTCTGAGATCTAGAGAATGAATTTCCCCTGTGATATTAGATTTAAAGGAAGTGGGAATAATAATTCCCACTCATTTTCCTTATAACTCTCCTGTTTGGCTGGTAAAAAAAGCCAAAAGGGAAATGGCGATTGACCATGGATTATAGAAAATCGAATTCTAATACTGCATCTTTAACAGCAGCAGTGCCTAACACTGCTGAGTTAATTGCTATAATACAGGAACAAGTTCATCCAATTTTAGCTACCATCAACATGAAAGATATGTTCTTTATGGTTCTATTTCAGGAGAGCAACTTGGATTGTTTTGCTTTCACATAGGAGCTGATACAATACACTTTCGCCTGACTATAGCAGGGATATTGGCACTCCTCCACGCTAGCACACTTTGCCCTAGCCCAAGAATTACCTACATTTTCCTGTGGATGAGGGGGGATAAGGACATACTAGTATACCAGTGATGTATTGATTGGGGGTCCAGATACAGATAAGGCGGGAAATACTCAAAAATATGATACTGAGCACCTTGAAGGGGTGAGGTTAAAGATCCCAGAGAACAAAATTCAGCACACGATTCCAGAAGTTAAATTCTTTGGTATTTGGTAGAAGAGAGGTGTCTTACCTGTTTGTATCTGTGCTGAGATGTTAACCTCACTGGAGCAACACAGAGAATAAAAAGGCATTACAACAACAGTTAGGAACCCTAGTTTTTTTGAGAAAACCTGTCTCAGATTTCTCAGTTATTGCACATCCTTTATATAATATAAAGGATATACCCTTTATATAATTTACATGTATCCTTTATATAATTTAACACATACAAAGGCAAATTGGGATGTCAGTGAAGCCTTGAAATTATTAATATTTGGGGGTGGTATGTACTAGGTCTTGGGACCTCTGCACCCGAAGAACTCTCTCCTTGTGGAATGGAGTTTTGCTTTTCATGGACTGTTAATCCGGCAGAAAGAACATGAAGGTCCACCCCAATCCCTCACCCCCGCCCCATCCAATAGGATTTTATTCCAGAAGTTTATGGATGCAGAAAAAAGATTTTCTGACAGGGAGAAAGGTCATTGTAGGATTATAGGAGACAGAAAATCCTATGCCAGCAATCCATCCTGCTGAGAGGACCATTTAGAATGCTAAACCCAGTACTAGTGTGAGATCTCCCCCAGCAGGGGTGGCTCAGAAAGAGACAGCTCAAAAATGATACGCTCAAATGGAAAATTATTCTTTGAGCAGAAAAATTGAAGAAGTAGCTCCAAAATTACAAAAAATTCAAGATCCTATTCCTGAAACCCATGATAATAAATCCCCTTCTTCTGATCCTTCCTATTCTTCTGATTTGACTAATGTTTGATTTACAGATGCATCAACAAGAAGGGAGGGAAAAGTCTGGAAATGCCAAGCAGTAGTTCTTCAGGTGGATAGTGAAGAAGATAGCATAATCACAGAAGGTGAAGGTAGTGCCCAGATGGGAGAGCTAGCATTGGTTTGGAGCGTAATTATCCAAAAAGCACAGAATCAGCATCCCTTATATATCTATACCAACTCATGTAGTGTTTAAATGAGTGGTTACCTTTGGGGAGCAAAAGAATTGGGAGGTTAATCTTATCCCAGTTTGGGAACAGAACAAATTGGAGGATATTTTGAAAATTTCTAGAAAACGTTATCTGTGTGGGATGGGTAGCAGTCCACCAGGAGGATGATATCTTAGCACACTAATATAACAACCAAGTGGACTCACTCACCTGCTTAACACCTCTTGCAGTGGAAGGGGAGATGGAGAATTGGGAACATCTATTAGAAACAGGGACACTTTGGAATGAAAGATTTACAGAATATTCTGAGTTCGAAGGGGCAAAGGCAATAGTCAAGGATGTCCAGTAACCAAAGAGCAGTATATTAATGTAATATCTGCACGTAGGGAGTGTTGTACTTAGTTTGACCAACAGCCTTTACAGGACCCTCTGCTTCATCTGAGGGAAGGTAAAGGCTTGTGGGATGTGTGGCAAGTAGACTATATTGGACCACATTCCGACTCTCTCCTCTCATGCTAATGAGGAACTGAAAACCCCTCCTACTCTCAACCTCCCATGTTAATGAGGAACTGAAAGTCACTCCTACCTTCACTTCTCATGCAAATAAAGGACTATATAAAAATTACTTAGGGAGTGAACTGGAAGGACTTCACCACCAAGAAGCCCAGAGCACTGAAGGAGCAACTGGACACCCCTGGATCCAGGGAGGTGACTTGCAGTATTTCTCTCCTTCTTCCTCTCTCTCTCTTTCTCTCTTTCCCCTATATAATTAATTTTGCAAAATAAAGTCAGTAGTGTTGAATTGGCATTTGGTCTCATTTTCTAATGAGACCTTAATTTGGGTAGAGGACTTTAACATCTAGAAAATCAGGAAGCATCTGAGGACTAGAATTTAGCAAATGTTGCCACACAGAAGGAAAAAGGATCCAGGGAACTACCAGCCAGTCAGCCTCATCCCATTCCCTGGAAAGGTGATGGAGCACCTCATTCTGGAGGCCATCTCTACCCACATGGAAGACAAGAAGTGATCAGGAGTAGTCAGCATGGATTCACTAAAGGTAAGTCATGTTTGACCAACCTGATTGCCTCCTACAATGAAACAAGTATCTGGATGGATGAAGGGAGAGCGGTGGAGAGCCTATACAGGAAAATGCAGAGTCCTACCTGGGGAAGAATAGCCCCAAGCATTATCAGCCCCAACTGATACAGGTTGGGGGCTGACCTGCTGGAAAGTAGCTCTGTTGAGATGGATACTGAAAAAAACTGATGCATAGGAAAGTTCCACCTGAGTATGAGGAAGAACTTCTTTACCATGTGAGTGACAGCGCTCTGGTGAAACGGAGCAAGAGTTTAAGTTTATTCAGAAGATCTTGGTACCTGACTCTGGGACATTGAGGTTGAAATATAACAGAGACAAGATCGGATTCTTAAGGATTAATTAAAGAGAGATGGTACTTTGCTCCAAGGAGACTGCTTAGATTGAAGTGTAACAAAGACAATTTGTTCTGTAAAGATAGCAGGAAAGACACGTAGGATTTATAAGATAGGATGGACATCCGTAGATAAAGGGGCAGTGACTCCAGGGGGGTTTTGCAAGCCTCCTAAACTAGCCAGCGAAACAAAGTAAGTTGAAAAGTTCAAACGAGGAAGAAGAGAAGACCCTAATGAGGCCAAAGAAACAGGAACTACCCCCAAAAGACTCCCCAAAAGGATGACTCCACCTCAAGCTCCGCCCAAACTCTGCCTATTATGAATATTATAATTAGATGTTGCAATTATATGAATATGTATGTAGAAATTATGAAATGTCTTATTCTTCACCTTTTCCAGGGCTGCTTGTAGCCAGAAGGTGATCTGACTACATAGACATCTAGGGTTAGCATTGGGTTAGATCTGTCATTGCTGAATACACTAGCAAGTATGATCATGACTGCAGTATCATAGTTTGACCTGTTGTTTAGTAAGTGACAGGATTGAAACCCTGTCTACATAGAAACATATTTTGCCTTTGTTGGGAACTCAAAAAAATCAATGCTGTACAATTTTTTTAGATCACTTAAAAATCACTCTGAAAGCACTTAAGAATCAGTGCTATAAAAATAAAAATAATTTTTAAAAGAATATTAGTGTATCCCATTTACTGAAATGATTAGTTGGAATTATATATCAACTAATTATGTTCAGGGAATAGAACACAATGAAATAGGTTATAGAATTAACAAAAAGTTACAAGAAACCATTAAAGAGAGTTTATGTACCTATAAAAAAATACGTTGCAGCTTGATACAAATCAGACAGAGATAAATATTTGAATTCCAGTAAAACTTTCTTAGCAAAACATTTTAGGTTAAAGATGCTGGAAACAAAATATTAAGAGATTCATAGCTGAGCCCAGACTTATCATTTCCCTTTCGTAAATTTTTAGAGGCAATTATTTTGTGGAAAAAATTATGCTGAACAAGATGCCTGAGATAGAATTTCTTATTGGAAAAAGGGTTGACTGTAAAGATTTCACCCGTGGTACAGCCCATCACCAGGTATCAGAAAGATGCATAAGAATGAGTTAGTATTATACTACCACTTTAGAAAATAATTCTTCTGTGTAAACAAATTAACATGAGAAGAATACAAAGAATTAAACCAGAACACAATATAAGGGCAACAACATTTTTAAAGTTTAAAAATTTCCGGCTTCTTTTCTGTTGCTTTTGCTATTCAGCATAAGGCAAGGTTCTTTATTCTGATGTCTGTTCAATGCCTCTAAAAGTCTGAAGAAACACAGTGGTTGCTGAAACTCTGCAAGAATCAAGTTAAAATAAATGCTGTCACTACCTGTTGAGCATCTTTTTTTTAATTTCTTCTAAAAATTTCAGTTTTACTGTGAAAAAAACACTGGTCCCTGGCAGTAGGCTCCTATGGTACAAATTTTGGATGGACACGAAAAACATAGCTAAGCTAAAATATATCTAACCCTAGTATGGCACAGTGAGTGAGTGTTAACTTTCAATCATGACTGGTATGGTAGGTTTCATTGCAGTTGTCA
The DNA here is from genome assembly GCA_013396775.1 of Cephalopterus ornatus. NCBI lineage: Eukaryota > Metazoa > Chordata > Aves > Passeriformes > Cotingidae > Cephalopterus > Cephalopterus ornatus. Next base: position 35,499 of record VZRE01006284.1, on the reverse strand, counting down.
CAGACTTCCAATTTCTGTTCCAGAACAGCAATGTTCCTGGAATGGAATGACCACTAGCACCACTCTTTAGCTCCCTCAATTAATTCACAACTGCTGAAAAATGGTCTTCAGCATGTCGGTGTATTGAGGTAGAAGATCTAGATGTTTCAAGTGGCGAATAGTAATCTCAATATCTGTAAGTATCAGATTAGTGGGCAGTACGAGCTTTAGGAATCAGCACAGCCACTACGGGAATTCCTGGGTCATAATAATTTCCACTTCCCAGGGAGGTGGTTTGTGGAGTCTAATCTTGCAAATAGAAAACTGGGTAGGAGTATAAAGTCACAGTACAAATAGTCTGCTTTAGAAATCAGAATGAGGGAGAACATGAATTACCATTACCAATGTCCATTAACCAGTCTTGTTTTAAGAAATAAAACTGGCCTCTTGAAAACAGCCTACAGGTGGGTCCTGAAGCCAGGGAGTCAGTATGAGGTACAGCACGTCCATTTACATTCACGTTTTGTTGGCAGGAATGGGAATAATATGTTGTTTTAGTGCCACATGTCAACGTAACTCCACACCATCCTACCACGTGCACAGTGGACCATGGTGGGCAGTAACAGCTCCCAATAGCTCTAATACCCCAGATGTCCTTCCCCTCAGCCTGGTTCACCATGATCCTATCATTCTTTAGCTTTGTTTCCATTCCAGTTCAGCACTCTATAGTAATAACAAGTAAGAGATGGAAGCTGCAATACATCCACAGCTCCAGATCTTTAAATATGATGATGTATATTTCCTGCAGTAATCACATATTGCTGCAAGTTACCTCTGCCTCATCTAAACCAGGGCTGGCAGAAGAACCTCTATGATTATAAAGGAGATTTTGTTTGTTTCTTTCCAAGTTTCAGTTCAAATCAGGAGTATTTATATTTCATACTTTTGCTATGTTGGAGTGTTAAAATTTAGGGGAAAAAAAGAGAAGCATATATCCTCTAACTGCAACAATAAAAAAGAGTGAGTGACATCTGTATTTTTCAAGAGTAAATCAAATACTCTGCATCTACTAGGTAACCCACCTAGCTCAAGGGAAGCTGATGTGATCTTTTTGGATTTCAGTAAAGTTTTGATACTGTCTCTCACAGTATCATTCTGAACAAAATGTCCAGCATATATGTTGTGTGACAGGTAAGCAACTGGCTCATGGGTCAGGCACAAGGGGCCAGTCACTAGTAGGGGTCCACAGGGCTCCAACTTAGGCCCATTTCTCTTCAACATCATCCTAAATGACTTGGATGTAGGCCTTGAAGGAATGCCAAGTACATTTGATGATGATAGTAAATTGAGAGGAGCCATTGACTCTCTCAAAGGCAGGGAGGCCCTACAGAAAGACCTTGAGAAATTCGAGGACTGGGCAACCCTCAACTGTATGAAGTTTAACAAAGACAAGTGCCAGATTCTGAACCTGGGAGGGGGCAACCCTGTATATACAGACAGACTGGGGAATGAAAAGTTGGAGAGAAGCTCTGCGGAAAGGGTTCCTGACCAACATCAAGTTGAATATGAATCAGCAGTGTGCCCTGGCAGTCAGGAGGGCCAACCATGTCATAGGTTGCATCAGGCAAAGCATCGCTAGCTGGTTGAGGTAATTGTCCCACTCTATTCTGTCCTGGTGTGTGCAGTTTTGGGTGCCACAATAAAAAAAAAAAGATACAAAGCTATTAGAAAGCATCCAAAGGAGGCCTACGAAGGCCTTGAGAAGGCCTTGATGGGAAGTTGTACGAGGAGCAGCCAAGGTCACTTGTTCTGTTCAGCCTAAAAGAGACTGAGGGAAGACCTCATAGCTGTCTACAACTTCCTCACAAGGGGAAGTGGAGGGGCAGGCACTGATCTTTTCTCTGTGGTGACCAGTGACAGGACCTGAGAGCATGATGCTTTGTCAGGGGAGGTTTAGGCAAGATATTAGAAAAAGGTTCTTCACCTGATGGCTGGGCACTGAAACAGGCTCCCTAGGGAAGTGGTCACAGCACTAAGCCTAAGAGAGTTCAAGAAGCATTTGGACAACGCTCTAAGGCACATAGTGTGGTTCTTGGGGCTGTTCTATCCGGGGCAGGAACTGGACTTTGATTGTATTTCCCTTCTGACTCAGGATATTCTGTGATTCTTTTATACTGTCAAGAAGAAATAACTGCAAAGACTTGTAGGAAGAAGGTGACATTTAAGAAGAAAGCCTTATTAGCTGATGATCTCTCCATTTCAGTAATTTTTTTCCCACAGAAGATCAAGATCATTTGTCTAAGGTAATAAAAGTTTTGCATAATTGGAAAACATATTGGAGGAATTTGTAATTGAAATGAATGTGCAGACTGCAAAACAAGGAAGGAAAGAGTGCAATTAGCTGTGTTCTCTCCTTGTCCTTCCATTTTGCTGCTACTGGGGGTAGGCAGTTGCATATTTTGTTCGATGTGAAAGACCTCTTTTCCATCTGTACTTCATGGAGGGACTTGAAGAATGTCTAGCACCTCAAAAGAGTGCTATAGCATTGGAAGTATCTTTTTCCTCAGTCTCTCCCATTACAGTTATTCTGCTTTGTGAGAAATAACTGAATGATCCTTGGGCACTCTGTCCCAGGCATGTGCTCTGACCACCAGTATAATGACTTATTCTTCTCTGTCTTACTGCAAACTGTTATGTCTCACTGCATGCCTGATTTGGCAAATCTGAATACATAGGAGGAAATTAGGGAGGTGACAGAATGGAGCTGGGTGAGGAAATGGGGAGAATCAAATTTGATACTGACATTTATGAAATGCTTGCTTCCTTTTGGCTTTTCCTCAAATATATTTGCCCAGTTTTATGAGATTCAAAACCAAATTTGCATTTACCTTAAGACTGACAAAGTCTGCATCTAGGGAAGGTTGTTCACCCCAAAAAAGCTGTTCAATATTCATCCTAAATTTTAATCCCAACTCTGACATGAAGTCCCCATATGGCCTTTTTTAATCATATGGGCGTCTTTAAGAAAACAAGCACAGATGGACAGTTTCACAAGTGGTAGTAAAATAATACTGCATTCATTTAAAAGGATTTTATAAATTTTCCTCAGTTTCCTTATCTGTCAAGAAAGCCAAACTGTACTTCCCAGTAATGTAAAGCAAAGCACAGATTACTCTCACTGCTTTACCAATAAGTTTGTAACTGACACCTTGCTAAGATTCAATTTCTCTTTATCAAAAATGTAGCTATCACACAAATGTAATAGTAATTATATTGGATTTGATACACTTCTTGAAGCAATCATTTTCTCATAAATTTTGAGATGTTTTCATTTCTGTGTCACTTTATAGTTATATAAGAAATGATTCATCAGTCTTAAATGTCTTCTAATCTTTTATGTGATAAGGAGACAGAAAGGGAATAAAATGTATTCTGTAATACCAGAAAGATATTACACTATGTATAATTTAATAGATATTTTATTGCAAAAATTAAACATGTGGAAAAAAAAAACCTCTTAAATAACTTTAATAATGACCTCAAGTGCAACAAAAAAGCACACAGGACAAAGCCACCGCAGCACATAAGAATTTGCAGACTGTTGGTCTCTCCTGCTTCCATTCCTGGAAGCAATAGGTGGAAATAAAATTTAGAGAGGACTCAGAAGATGACCTAAGATTTTTTCCTGCAACAGAACCTCAAATCAGGGTAGCCGTGTGCTTATATACAGTGAGAAAGGCTGACAGAACAAGGCCTTGAAATTGAGACACTCACCTCAACATCCTTCCTACCAGTATCTTGAGTCTGAGCATTTTTCTCTCTCTCTTCCTTCCACAATTTCCATCACTTCATATCCCTTCTTGCAAGACCTGTATTACTTTTTGAAGTGAGATATGAGATTTTCAATGGTACTGCAAATTTCAAACAGACTGTGTAACTGTTCTCAACTGAGAATGAAGCTTATTTAATCTAGATATCTAACTGCAGACACAGTTGGCTAATCTTTGGGTAGACTCCTTCGAAAACAAACCTCAAATCCCAGCCCAGAACATACTGGGCAGAGTCTGCCAGGTGCCAAACCATTTTCCACTGAGTTAATGAGCTCTGAAGCTTGAAATGCAGCCACCACAAGGCCCCTAGGACTGTAATGTATCACTAAGTCTTGGGCAGACAGATCAGGTAGCAGATGAATTGCCATGGGGGCCTTGGTATTAGTGCTGTACCAGTCTCTTACCCCACTAACCACAGTGGTTGGTAAATGCATTAAAATTGTGAAAACAAGCATGTTTCCTTTGGTTTGCATCACTAGTACATCCTACCTGGATAGCTTCAAAAAATGAGGCAAAGAAAACTAGCATAACATCACCAGACCATGCTAACTTGTAACATCTGCCATTGCTTCAGGTCCAAAGGAAATGTAAACCAGGCTGTCTTTGGTTTATATCTTCTTTCCCTGCAGAAACTTGTGATGTTCAACCTTTCTCCAGTATAAACCACTCCTGCTATCTTCCTGTTTCTTATACTTTTTCATACTCTTTTCTAAAGCACGGTACTTTGAAGTTGGACTTTTCATAAGCCTACACATGTATATTACCAGGTGAGGGACTAAGATCAGCTCTACTCCATGCTGATCGTGGCATCTTTAAGATAGCCTCATTACATTTTCCCATTAGTAACTATTTGTATGAAACAGACCTAACTTAAGTAGATGAGGTTTATTTATGTTCTAGAAATATGCACACTTGGAATACAGACACTGTATTCATTGGAAAGGGACACAGTACCCCAGCACAGCCTAGCAGCTTCATGTAGATGAACCAGCTTGCCTAAGGTTCTGGTCAGGTAGAGTAAATACTGCAGTCACACATAGAATTCTCATCTAATCTCCAGAGGTGTTTACATGAGCTCACTATCATGGTAAGTCACAACAGTCCCTCCACTGCCAAAGCACCAGGGCTGGAAGCAATAAGGCAAGCTGTAATTTCATCACAAAAGACAGAAGAAGGTAAGAGACAAAGTCCTGAGAAGGAAAGGAATAACTAGTGTCTAAGGTGTGTATGTAACTGAAGAGTCTATGCAGATGCCTACAATTAGTATGTGACACAAAAAGGAGGTGGGAGAAATCTGGACTTGCTTATGTATTGCCTAACACTGAGGATGGTGAAGAACTCCAGGAGGTTTTTAGTCCCCCTTGGCTTGCAGATGTTTCTGCTGGCTTCATGCATCCCCCATAGGAGTTCATCTAATGTTGCCAGTGCTAAAGTCTCCTGCAGCCTTGCTGTCTTCATAGTGGCTAATGTGGGGCTGTGTTTTGGATTTGTGCTAAGCACAGGGTTGATAATATAGATATCTTGTTGTTATTGCAGAACAGTGCTTACACAGAGCCAAGGCCTTTTTTGCTTTTCATAATGCTACACGGGCAAGGAAGTTGAGAGGTGCATGGGAGGTTGGGAGGAGACACAGCCAAAACAGGTGACCCAAACTCACCAAAGGGATATTCCATACCATATGGCATCATGCTCAGTATATAAAGCTGGGGGAAAGAAAGAGGAAGAATTTGTGCTGAATTAGATGCTGCTAATTTTGGTCTGTGTTTTGGCCCAGCCACCTGAGTCTGTTCTTTTCCTGCCAAGTTATGTGAAAACAAGCACTGATAAACAAAAACTTAGTCCTTGAAGGAAGCATTTTGTATAAACTGGAATGAATTGGGATCTGGCTATTGGCCGATGGCCCTCCAAGGACATTTGAAGGAGAAAGTGAAGAGGAGGAGGATGAAGTAAGCCCCCAGACACAATTAGGAAAGACCCCTGGGGTGTAGCACACAGGTGCAGGGAAATTCCAATTTATTCACATATGCGCAGAAGGGGTAACACTTACATAATGGGGGGAGGGACTGAAGGCTTCTGGCTGGGCGGTGCTGGCCACACCTGCCCAGGTAAATGTCATAGGTTAACTGTATAAAAAGCAGATAGCTCTTGCTGGGTGTGGGGACTCAAGCTTCACATGAAGAACAATGTTGCCTTTGCAGGGATGCCTGTTATCTTGTGAGCCTACTGATGCTCTGGGGATGCAGCTTCTGCTATGGGTAATTAATTCTAAGCATTCTGGGGTTGATAAGACAACCTCATAAATAACACCTAAGTGAGTGGGGGGTTGTCTTTGGGGGCTTTTTTCCCTTCTCTTTCCTGTCTCTTGGCTTCTTGTCTCATTGGCTACTTCTTTGTAATAAATATTGGTTTGTTGGCCTTTCAGCGGTGTACTGGTTTCAGTTTTGGCATTCTCCCTGCTACAGGATGTTTGGAGTGATGGTGTTTGTCTTCCCAAGTAACCATTATGCGTGATGGGGCCCTGCTCTCTTGGAGATGGCTGAACATCTGCCTGCCCAGGGGAAGCAGTGAACTAATTCTTTGTTTTTTCTTTGCTTATGTATGTGGTTTTTGCTTTCCCTATTGAACTGACTTTATCTAGAAAGAAAAGCTAGAAAACTCACAAGTTTTCTAGCATTTAATTTTCCAATTCTCTCCCTGACCCTACTGATGCGGGAGTGAGCGAGTGGCTGGATGGTAGTTGGTGGTTCTCTAGGGTTAAACCACAACATTTCAAGAAGAATTCCATCAACCTCCAGCAGAAAACAGCCCCAGTTTAAACCTAGCCTGCACTTCGTTTGTGCAGATGGTATAAAAGAAAAAACAAGATGTGTAATGTAAGACAAAGTACCACTGATTTCCTAGCCCTCTAAAAGAAAGCATGAAGCCCCATTCTGGAAACAAAACAGTAAATGATCCTGTGATAACAAGCACAACCCTAGAAAGGTCCCCATACTCAGATCCATCATAGAACAGATACTCCTTTCCCCAGCATCTTTTCCCTTGGTCCCCTCCAAATGCCACCTGTGCAGGCTCTGTCTCTCTCCTACCTCTGAAGTACCTACTTCCACAGCAACAATGTTCCTCTTCAGAATCTAACACCTCTATCACCCCAACTTTATTCACAGGATAAATAAAGGGCCTGAGAAAGTATACAGTGGGTCCAGCTTTCTCAGTCTGGTCCTCTAAGTTGCTGGGCTCTTTCTGAATGAGTGATCTTTGGAATGAAGTACAGCATTGGAAATCCTTGCCAGGAACTGGGGCTGGAAGAGGACAGGAGTTTTGAGCTAAAAGGTGTGGGACCATGGGAGAGGGGAAGAAGAGGGGCACTAGAAGGGAAGGCGCAAGAGATGCTGATTCGTTGGGCAAGACTACATTTAGTGACTATGATTCATATTATCACTCTTCTTCTGCCTTCTGGGAGAAGAAGGGTGGGAAGATTTCCCCTGTGGGAACCAGTCTGGAAGAGGAGGTGAGGAAGACATGAGTTTTACAGAGGGGGTCTGAGAGAGCAGCAGAGAATGCCAAGGTGCATTAGAAGCTCAGGGCAACAGGTGTTGGAGCCTCCATGCTGCACTCCCACCCTTGCATCTGTAGACACCTATGAGCAGTTGGGCACTGAAACAGGCTCCCCAAGGAAGTGGTCACAGCACCAAGTCTGACAGAGTTCAAGAAATGTTTGGACAATACTCTCAGACACATGGTGTGAACTCCTGGGGTTGACCCTGTGCAAAGCCAAGAGTTGGACTTGATGATCCTTGTGGGTCCCTTCCAATTCAGCATATTCCGTAATTCTATGTATGCCTGTAAGATTGCATGCACAACTAACTCAAGCTAGCTCTGAAGTGGATGGACCCCAGCTGGCTTCAGCTTCAGTTATCTTCCCATTATGGTATCATCCTGTTGTACTCAAACTAATAAGGCTTTCTGAAAGCTTGTTAGTTTTACAGATGTATTTCTTACAATAGGATTTTTTAAACTTTTATTAATATGTGCTGTTTTGAAAGGGACAAAAGCACTCTAAAGACTATGGGATGTTTATCTCTTTTGATTGTAATCTAAACCTGTTCAATGGGTATGTTAAGTGTTCATATCCATGCACAGACCAATCTAAAGCCAGGCTGCAGCATACTTCACTGATGTTCATGATTTCTAATGACTGATTGTACAAATGTCACCATTTGGAACTAGCTCATGTGACCTTTTATATTGATGGAACAGACTCATTATATTTAGAAATATGAGACTCTATATTTTCTTGTGATATTACATTAAGCTGTCATAATAAATTTCCAAAAGGGGTGATTTGTATGGTTTCCATCTGAAAAATAAATCTACAAAATACTCAGTGATTACCTAGTAAGGTTGTATCACTTGATTCTTCATAAGAAATCAGAAGAAGGAAAGAAATTATTTACTTCTGTTGTGCATATTTTAGGTTTTTTAGCTTTTGGTATTTAGCTCGATGAAACTTCTGCATCTTCAAAATCGACATATTAAAGCTGAGTACATTAGGAACTTCTCATTTGAGACTGAAAGGTCACTGCAAGTTCATATATTCAGATAATAATCAGTTATATCTGCAGTTCTAATCTGAGAGACTGAATCCTACTGTGGCTGATTATATCTGCAGAGGACACTGATGATAGTTCAAGAAATCTTGATATGGACAGTTTGGAATTGTTCTCTGAGATTTTATAATTGTGTCAAATTCTAAGATTTTAGATTTCCTTCTGAATTTTTGTGCCTACATTCTGTCCTGAATCCAGGTATACTGCTTATTCCACAAATGGTTTTCTTTAGAAAAATCTCAAGAGATCAGAAGACAAGGCGCCTGTTACAGATTCTCAGGTTCAGATGGGAATGCCCAGGTACCTCCCCAGGGTGGGGGGAGGAGTTTTACACTGTCTGATATAACACTGTGGATCTCGTGCAGTCCTCTGGTGGGAAGCCTCAGAAATGAGTCTGGGAATGCTTCATGCCCCATCAGAAGGGATGAATACCTTCAGGCCTACCTGTGAATGTGAATGTCCTGAGACCTCCCCCGAGGACAGAGGTTTACACCTGATGTCCCAGTTAGTTAAAGCAGCCGGGAGCAGTTCATCACTGTGTGGGTGTAACCCAAACTGTGTATTCTATACCCTCTGTGCCATTCCCCAGAAACTGTTAACGACAGGCCATTTGCAGCAGCTGCCCAGAGCACACCTGACCCCTCAGGCTATAAGCTGGGTGTTAAGAGGCCTGTGAGATAGGAGGATGTTCCTGTCCTCACACCCAGGACTCACAATCACCCACTGCGGAACTCCCCACCCTGGGGGAGGGGCTGAGCATTCCTGCCTGANCCTGGGGGAGGGGCTGGGCATTCCTGCCTGAACCTGGGTGTGTATAATCTGGGGTCTGGGGACTTCTGACTCCACTCGTGGGAGCCAGGCAGGAGGACCAGAACCTCGACCGGACTGCGACCACCATCCTCGACTGGACTGCGACCACCATCCTCGACCGAACTGCAGCTACCACCCTCAACCGGACTGCAACCACTGCTCTCAACCAAACTGCGAGCCCCAGTCTCACCAACAGGTTTTTCCTATTTTTACTTTGGACTCAGGGGGACCACGTGGGGCTCGGCTGGTGGCCAACGAAGACCATTTTGTTCATGCCCCAGGGTACTGAGTGTTGTTGGTTAAAAAACCAACTGTCTGCAAAATTGTATTTATTGTATTATTTTCATTAAATTGTAATTCTGACTTATAATCTCTTTGAGTTGGGTTCACTTCTCCTGCTGGTTTACCTTTAAACCAACACACCCGATCCAGCCGTTTAAGGGGGGAAATTGACATGATAGAAAGCACCATCCCGCCTCTGCAGGGTCTGCTTCTTATCGGCCTTCTCCGTTACCTGGCTCAAAACCCAGCTGGTAGTCTCTGGAGGTGCGTGCACACCCCCTCTGCACCTGGGCTGTTACCTTGCACATCGTCAGCAAAGCACGCCTGCCCCTCCCTTGAGACCTGCCGGCCTACCCCTCCCACACACAAACAGCCTGAGGGGTCGGCAGAGCGGACACCCCGTCAGTCAGCTGGTGGGGGACTTTGTAAGCCTTGCTGTCTTCTCACAGGCAATCTTCAGAGGTCGGGGAAACCACTGCCTCTTGGCTGCTCAGTTGAAGTGTGATGAGGGGCCTCTTGGGTACCCACCTGTCTGGGTGGGAGCCCAAGCAGCGCTGTCTTCTGGGGGCATCTGATACCATAGTGTCAGATGTACCGTAGTGGAAATGAGGGAATAACTGGATAAACACTTCATGTGGTGAGTTAGGGGGGTCACGCACAGAGGGTAATAATTGCAGGAACATCAGGCTGGTGACTTGCCAATAATGGGATTCCCCAGGGCTCCATCTTAGGCCCTGTGATCTTCAATATCTTCCTAAATGACTTGGATGCCGGACTGGAAGGAATATTAAGCAAGTTTGCAGATGACACAAAACTGAGAGAATCTGTTGGATCCCTCGAAGGCAGGGAGGCCCTGCAGAGAGTCCTCGACAAATTAGAGGACTGGGCAATCACCAACCATATGAAGTTCCACAGGGGAAAATGCCGGATTCTGCACCTGAGATGAGGATGTATGTACAGACTAGAGAATGAAATGCTGGAAAGCACTGTTGCGGAAATGGACCTTGGGGTTGATGGCCAGTTGAATATGAGTCAGCAGTGCCCTGGCAGCCAGGAGGGTCAACCGTGTCCTGGGGGAGCATCAGGCATCACCAGCCGGGTAAGGGAGGTGATTGTCCCACTCTGCTCTGCACTGGTGTGGCCTCACCTTGAATATTGTGTGCAGTTTTGGTTGCCACAATATAAGAAAGACATTTAGCCATTAGGGAGGGTCCAAAGGAGGGCTGTCAAGATGGTGAAGGGCCTTGAGGGGAAGCCACATGAAGAGCAGCAGAAGTCACTTGGTCTGTTCAGCCTGGAGAAGAGGAGACTGAAGGGAGACCTCATCGCAGCCTACAACTTCCTCATGAGGGAAAAAGAAGGGGCAAACACTGATCTCTTCTCTCTAGTGACCAGTGACAAGACCAAGAGAATGACCTGAAGTTCTGTCAGGGGAGGTTTATGTTAGATTAGGAAAAAGTTCTTCACCCAGAGGGGTGGTTGGGCGCTGGAACAGGCTCCCCAAGGAAGTGGTCACAGCACCAAGCCTGACAGAGTTCAAGAAGCATGTGGATGATACTCTCTGGCACGTGGTGTGACCCTTGGGGATGATCCTGTGTAGGGCTAAGGGTTGGACTCGGTGATCCTTGTGGGTCTCTTCCAACTCAGCATATTCTGTGATTCTGTGCTGACTTCTCTTTCTGGATTGGGCAGCCTGACCCAGATCTGGTGCTATTTCAAACTTTCTGACAGCTCATTTAGGCCAAAGCTGAGTCCTGCAAATCCAGTTCTACCAAGGCATGCTGGTGTCATTCTGCCAGAAGCAGCATGAGGTGACAGACCTGGGTTCAGTAAGAATTGCAACAAAAACCCAAACAACATCAAGCCCCCCCAAAAAAGCAAGAGACAACATACAGGAGCTAGGAGCTAGGTCCCTGCACATCAACTGGCTGGCTATCCATGATGTCAATTCGGGTTACCTCAGCTCTCTTACCTGCAGCTCCAGCTGTCCTAAGTGCCTCATGAAACAGCTGTACCCTTCCTACCTTTCCTGTTTTGCTAGTAACATCATAGTGAAAAAAAATCCCTTTGTGACTATTAAAGAACAGCAAAAAAGGATGCTAGGCAGAGTCATTTATAAAGGTAAGAGTGAGGAACCACGTGGTTATGGACAAGTCAAGTATGTCACAAATTCTCCCCAAAACCAGGCAGACCATAGTCAGGTGCTGTGGATAGACAGTATCCCTCACAGCACTCAGCCTTTCTGTGTTGGGTATGTCAAATAGCGTGAACATGGACATAGTCCTCCAAGCCAAAGCAACAGCGATGGGGGCATACTCCGAAAATGGCATATATTTGGCCTTCAAAGGCCAGCAGTTAGTCTCAGAGTTCAATAAATACAGTGTTTATCTCAATGGAGTCACATAGCAAGCCTGTTTCTTCCACCCTCTCCCCCAAAAATATCTCTTGTTCCAAAAAAAGGCAGAGATCGTCATTGTTCATGAAGCCTATCTGAAACTGAGTGACATAAACTTGAAGTGCTTTGTTTCTGTCACAAGATTCCCTGAAATTCCCACAGAAGTATGAAGACATTCAGAAGAGAACCTACAACTGGTTGATCTCCTTTTTCTCCATCTGAATTGCATTCAGTTAGCCAATGTTATTCAGCTTGTGACATCTTAGTTGCCTTAGGCATATACTGGTATAGGCCTGCTGAAGTCAGGTACTCTAACAAAACTGCATGGATAAAACTGGCAGAGAATCTGTCTCATATCTGAGTCCATGTCTGGGCCAATAAAACAAAGCAAAAAATAGAAAATTTTAGGATCCATCTACTGGAAGTGTTTAATGGGTAGTTCCCAATACAGTCTGGGGAGGGATTAGTGTCATTAAGATGATTTTACCCTTCATAAGACAAAGAAAAAAGTATAATCACATTCTGCACATAAATAAATTCACACAAATTTAGCAACTGAAAGGTGAATAGAAAAAGTGCTTATTTGCTTTTCTATCACTTTATCTTATCTCAGTGCTAGGAGAAAATACATTAGAAAATTTCCCATACAGTATTTTAGGCCAAGTTCTCTATTCAAGTCAACATTAGTAGAGTGTACTGGTTAAAAATAGATGACACTTTAGTCTAGTACCTCTGTGAAGATAAATATTTAAGCAATATATTTAGGACCTAGAGAAGGATCATCAGGACCCCTTCAAATGCTTCTTCAGAAGCAAGAAATAGTAACCTCTGTTATCAGACTTTGACACAAGACAGAGCAAAACTTTAGGCTGATCCTGGAAATGAACTCATGAATTCCAAGACTACAAGTAATCTCACTAAGACCCAAGTCATGATGAACTGACAAAGAAAGCTTTCACCAATTCTTTATGGAACGTGTCTCTGTCATTTGCATTTCCCCTCTTAGAGGAAACTTGTTCAAACATATTTAAATTACATCTGAGGGTCTGTATTAATATCTTGTTACACAAGTTTCTTCATGAGCTATGAACCCAGTGCCACTTTCTTTTGATGACTAGGATGCAAAGCTTGTATTTTAATAAAGTTCTCTATGGAAGATTCAATTCACAAAATACTCACTTGACATAGGAAAAATATTTAAAAATGTTTTCTGGTTTGTCTCAAATACAGATGGGAAAACTCTCCAAGGAGAGAGTTCCTCCTAGTTGTGAATCTGCACGGCAGAATTCTACTTCATGCTAATGTCAGAGAGAGTTCTGTGTGTCACACAGACAGTTCATATCCTGCTGCATCACAAAACTAAGAAGCCTGTATTCTGTTTATAGCAATGAATAATTTTGCAAGTGTAAGGGCTGGCATTTCAGAATAACACAATTATTTATATCATTATATAATTAATTATGGAATAAAAGAGCACTAAGTTCAGGTTGTTTTTTCTTTTTCTCAGAACCACTGCAATGAGCAAAGATGTAAAGCCCAAGCAACACAAAGAAAACCAATATTTCAGGTCATGGCTTGTCAACACCACCCTCACATGCTCATAAAATACCTTGGCTACATCAGAATCAACATTAAAACAGTGGAGTAAAGGCACCTATTTACCTTTTGTTGTTATAAAAGCTGTACTGAATCAAATCTGCAATCATGGAGTTTTTGTGAAAAGCAGTGGGCATTCCTCAGATGGGAATTTGCTGTATCTAGCCCAGGCCATTTTGATTACCATATTAATTGACAGCATTGCTCTCAACTCTGTACCACCATCCTCAACAGCAAAAACACTCTGCCGAATTTATAACATATCATTATTTATAACATTAATCAACAAATACTCAAATTTCAATGTATGAGCACTGTTCTGAACTACGTAGCTACGTACTCTGTTGCAGTAAATCAGTATAATTTCACAGAAGCCAACTGAATTTTATCACCAATATTTAGATTTCTACTCTGTAATTCTTTTACTCAAGTACTTCGGATGCTAAACTTGAAAACAAATTGGAAGCAGCCCTCAAAAGGAGGTACAGTGCCATAAGAAGAATCCAATTTTTCCATATCTCATCTTCACAATTAATCTGAATATTACCTCATTATGGATAGCACTGTTTTAAATTAGGGCGGACTTAATTATAACTGTTACAAGAAGCCAGCAGGACAACAAGCTTCTTTTTGATTCAGGAGAGATACTTTTGGTGACAAATATATGTCAAAAATCAATCTTGAAGTTCTGAGTACTGGGAATAGAAATGTTATCTTCATCTGAGAAAATGGAACTACAGATGCTCGCACTGATCTGAAAGAGACTTGTCCACATCATTTAGTAAGAAGGAAAGTAAACTTGTGATAGTTTTCCTTTTTACAATAAATGTAGCTATTATTTACAAGAAACAGAACTTCAGATCTGGTCATTTTTCAGCTGAGCTGAGAGAAAATTTGCTCTGACAAGGAACTCTAACTGCTCACATGGAAGAGAAGACAGACCAAAGGTACATATGTAAAAGAAGAATTACTGGACACAAATGGGTACCCAAAACCTATATTTCTGGGTCAATTCCTGCACCTCAAAACTAAGGTATTTCCACCTAAAGAAAATACAAGATTGCTTTTTGCCAGAGAAAGAGCAGCAAATTTAGACTATAGTCCTGGTTTCAGAACAACCTGATACAATTTAGAGAGTTTAGATTATTTTATAAAATACAGATGGAAACCAACTAACACATGGTAGTTTCAGCAGTCTTGCTGTGAACACTTCGGTAGATTCAGATCCAAAAAATTATTGGAACTAAAAATTAGTGTCCTAGTCTGCAAAATAGAGACGCCATGGCTCTGACATCAGCAAGTGCTGAATTCTCAGCTAGATAGCATAATTTTCAAATGAGACCTTTCTATTACATAAAATAGTTTCTAGAAATTGCCAGCAGTCAGCTTAACTTGCAAAAACCAGACAAAGAACAGCCATTAGCAAGTTATGTGGTAAGGAGTGTTGACAGTTCACAGCAGTTGTACTTACCTAGATGTTGCTATATGTCTGCAAAGTCATTGGTAGGCTAGGCTGGCAAACTTCTGGCGCAAGAATTTCCAGCAGAATATGGCAGTTACCAAAAAATCATTGTGTATAAGGAGACAAACCAGACAAAACCTTCATCAGAAATCACAGAACCAAAAGAGAAATACACAGATGGGGTGGTGCAAATAGGTGACCAAGAACCTAGAGCCCGATGTTAATGGCATTCACATGAGAATCAACAATTTGATCAATTGAGTGGGTGACACCTGCAACAGGTATGGGAATTTCTAATGTGTCCCAGGTAATTTTTTTGGGTAGATTCTCTCCTGAATTTCAAACAAAAATAAATCTCAAATTTGTATTTCAGTGCATAAATGGCTATTATTTTCTCAAGACAGAATACAGTTTTTTCTCCATATCTGTTAGGGTGGTTGAAGTCCCCCATCTGGACAAGAACCTGCAAGTATAATGTCATGTCATGTAATGTCCCTCCTGTAGCTGGAGGGAGAAGGCTCCGTCCATAGGCTCCCCTTGATCACGCAGCCTGTAGACACCAAACAGAATGTTCCAATTGTTGACTTAGTCTCTGATTCTTACCCATACCATTTTGACCAACTCATGGCTATTTATCAGAGACAGCTCTTTACATTGTATCCATCTCTTGGTGTAGATGGCTACCTCTCTTCCCCTCTTTCCTCTCTGGCCCCTTCTGAACATCCTATAGCCATCAACATCAGCACTACAGTCACAGGATTCATCCCACCAAGTTTTAGTAATGACACTTCAGTAATGACAAGTCATGCTTTCTAGCAGCATGGTGGCTTCCAGCTCCCTGTTTGTTGTTCATATGGCACACATGGTGTAGAGACCCACATGTTTGAGGCTTGTGGGCTGACTCTCAGCACATGGTCAGTTCAGTCATACTGAAGTTTTCCCATTTGGAGCCCTGAAGTATCACCTCTATGGCACTTGGTCTACTAAGTGGCCAGTAGCTGGCAGGAGTAAGAGTTTACATGACCCGCAAACAAATTAGAAGTACAGAAAGATTAGCTGCTAGTGTGATTTAGAAAGCAGAACAGAAGCTGATAAGAAAAGCAAAACAAACTGTCCTTGGAAAGATAAACTTTGCAGCTGACATAGGAAAAGCAACTATTAAACTAAGCAGGTGTGTTACCAGCCTCAAGTTGAAAGCTGGAAATATTCTGAAAGGTGACAGAAATTAAAAACCCCTGTAAGCCTTGAACGGAACAACAGTCTGACCTTGAAACTGAGTCTGCAGTTCTGGTTCCCAGAACTTAGGGTAACAGATGATTTGCATCGCTTCCCTGTACAGCATAGCTACCCAGGTATCCAGTAAGGTTCGTCTGATATGTGACAGAGGGTCTTTGCATCATCTGCTGACCATTCAGCTACCTACTACCCTAATTTATCACTTTTGGAAACATTCCAAATGCCCCATGTGCTAAATAGAGCCAACTAAACTGCTTCGAGATTCCAGACCAACTTTACCTGTCATGCAGGCCCTGGCCTAAGATGGGAGGCTGCACACCACTGTCATATATTTCAATGCAGTGTCCTAGGTCTCCAGACTCAAAGTAACACTATATCTCTCCTATACATCAAAACCAAACAAGTCTATGAGAAATCATGACATCTTGGACACACCAGATTTTCAGCTGGAGCAGTGCCACTGACTTGTGAACCCCTGGTTGATCCAGGCAGCAGTCTAGAGACAAAAGCAGCAGTTTCTCTTGTATCCTCAAACATAAAGAGCTTGCACAAACTTCCAGGTGGTATTTGGAGAACAGCACCCAAAACTGTCTCGTTGCACTGCTCGCCCTGGTGGGTGCTAGCCCGGCACTATCAAAATGCCTGCTGGGTAGTGCTTCCAGGGACTAGCACACAGAAGTCAAAACAGCCTATAAAGTCATTGCACAGCTTCCTTAAGAGGTCATTAATTACCACTTTCAGTTCTTATTGATGCTGCACCACTGCTCATTACAGGGACCTAACAGATCAAAAACCAGATTTAGGGAGAGAGTTACAGACTTCAGTGTTGGCAACCACTCCAGCCAATATCCAGATCACACAGCCCTGAGAAGTCCACATGCTCACCACCATATATTCCTGGGTATTAATCCACAGCCTTGCACAGCTATTAAAAAAATATAGTCATTACAGCTCCTGTGGTTGTGCATATTTGTGAAAAGAAGATAGTGAATGTATCAGATTTGTTGCATTAAGTGTGAACCAAGAAGTTAATAACTTCTGTGTCTCCAATTATATTTTTCCCTTGTCAAAAGGGGATTATCTGCCACAATTCCACTGTATTTTCAAGTGTAATTTAAACTGGGACCTCCACTGTCTTTAATAGACAAATAGACTAAATGCCAGTGAGAATGGATTTTAAAATCTGTATTTTAAGCACTGCAGTACTACAACTAGTCAAGACACAAAATTATTAAGTTCTAGCTCGCTGCTTGTTCTTTGTGTTTTCAGAAAAGAGATAGTAAAATAATTATATAAGAAAATCAAGATAATCAGAACACTTTTTAATTAAAAAAAGATCATGCACTATACTTATTTGAGATGTAAAGAGGGGGTTAGTTTCATTTCATATTCCTTCTTTTATGTTTAAATGTGTTTCAAGCTCATATCTAGATGTTGACAAAATCAAATATTGATCTCTTCCTAATTTTCCAAGCTACAGAACAGTAAGTACTGCACAGTAAAAGGCAAGATCTAATACAAGAGGTGGCAAGTGGGATTTCCTGCTATTTATATGTAATCACATAAAAGATGGGCAATCACAAGAAGTGTGGCTAATTTAACACTGAAGAGACATTTTGTTTTAACTATGCATGAAAGGGATAGTATTGTCATATACTGCTCTAACAGCAGTGAATCAGTTGCAGTAAGGGAATCACTGCATTTTACAGTTTGTTGCAATCACTTTCAAAAACAAGGCCTGGTTCTCTGTAAAATTGGTTCATCTAAGCCCAACATTGCTCCCATCCCTACCTCAAGATTCAGCCACCAGATTCCTAATTAAGACATGCTAGATTGGACAACTTGTAAAGCACATTTCATTCCCCAAAAGGCACCAAGGTAGCAAGATCTTCCCCTAACGTCTAGTAAATAAGAAGCAAGGAAAGTCCATGCTTACCAGGCAATCTCTGGCACTCAGATACAAGTCAAACTCTGTCAAGGAAGCACTTGAAGATCATGACACACAGAAGACTCTGGTGAATCAAACATGTAACCCTTCATACAAGACCTGCTACTGTCTCCTAAACCCCAATTAGCACCATAATATCAAGCTCAGAAACTGAATAAAAACACTGCATTGCTTTTATTTGCTTTTATTTGTCTTTAGATAGTAATTGCAGTGTACTCTCTTATCTTCCACTCCTCTGCAAAGCTCTTAAGTACACATAGGGCTTCCTTTCTTTGTAAAACTAGACAGCTACTATTTATTTTGTAACAAGAATTTGTGTGGATCTGTAAAGCCCCCCAAAATGCCACATTGTACAGTAATTTCCATACTGATGAAATACAAAGGTTCTGTAATGTTTACGAAGCCTTTTAAACTGCATTAGCAAAACTGTTTTGCTAAATGACATTTTCCAATTTATCAATCCTTATTATGCTATATTATAAGCTCATTTCTTCCAAGAGTCACCCCTATTCACATAATCAAATCATATCATTTGAAATATTGTGATCTTGTCATAGAAAATGTTTGAAACTATCTTGACGATGGCAATGTAAGGAATGCTGCTACTCAAAAATTTTTATGAGAAGTAAAAGCTGAAAAAGACTTAAATCTCTTGAAATTATAGATTTTAAATATCAGAGACACAAAGTGTTTAAAAGCCATCATAAAAGGAGGATCCAGGTTCTGAAACACTTGTCCTGAATCATTTCAATGTGAATACTAAAGAATGAAAATCCACTATGAAATTACAGGAGTATTTATGACTGACAAACTTACTTTATGGTAATATATTTTTCAATGTCAAACAGTACAAACAAGATATCTGAAATTATTACCAAACATAATGACTTAATTACCTTCAAAATAATGATTATATGAACAGTGAAATAAGTTTGACAGACTGAAGTAAAACCAAAATCACTGTAGTCAGAGAAATTTATCCAAAGCAAAAAACATTTTTTTAAACATGTGTGTTTACTACAAAAGAAGAGTAGAGCACAGTTTTTCAACAACCAAAAAAAGCTCAAAAAACACTTTGAAAAATGAATTCTGCCACTCATTTTGCTTTTGCTGGGCACACCAATTTTCACATCTTAGCCAAAGATCCAGTGCATCCACACGGCTTCTCTATTTTACCTCATTTGAGAGAAAAATTTTCAGAAAACATATCTCCAAGAAACATCTGACAACTCTACATCCATATGATTAAATAAGAGTAGAAAACCCAGCAGTAGATGTATCACACACAACAACAACAATCACTTGATTGCAAGCTACTGGCCATAATCCTTCGCCTTAATATATTAATGCTAGACAATTCTCAAGATATTACATCAACAGGAAAACTTCTAACTCTCCCTTGCATCAGTAAAGCACATCATCTGACCTAAACTGCAATTATTCATTACTAAATCACTTTCCAATGAAACAATACTAACCTTCAAAGATATCTGCATATAATGAGTTGTCTTTGTTGACCATTTTGACTAGTTACAGACTTTCTATCTAGTCCATAATCTTTTAGGAAGGCTAATGAAGTCTGAGAAACAAAAGACAAGCCCAGTCAATATTATTTATGGACTTCTCTTTACGCTCTTGTTCAGTACAAAAATACACAGCATTGCAGAATCATTCAGCATCAATTTCTGCCACCAAAGCCACGGTGCAGATTTAATCTTAGACAGATATCCTCTCAAGGACAAACAAAATTAACTCATATCAATCAGACCTGAAAGATGTTTTCACCAGTGCCTCAGGACTGTCCACTCGTGGTAGTTCATCTGCTAAGATTTCATCAGGAGGTCTAGGGTCATTGATGATGGTTGGCTTTGGTCTTTCCTTGAGGCTGCTGGTCAACTCACCAGCAACAGTGTTCCACAAGCAGTTTTGTGACTTAGACCCTGAAAAAATAGAGTGAGAAGGAAAATAAATTCATAGGTTTATTACCCAGTCTGTCAGCAGTCTGGAAACCAAAGGTGCTCTGCTATCATTTTACCTTTGCATAACCACAATTTGGGATTAAGCCTGAAAACCTGGAAAAAAAAGTTCAAAGTAGAAACACTTTGGGTGATAACGGTGTGTGTAATTTTCTCTCAATCCGCAAAGACAGAGTTTGTTGATTGTATTTGCTGTAAAATGAATACCTCTGTCTCATTCAATTGATTCTGGTACCCCATGTTCAGGTACTCCTTTAGCAAGGCTTTTACTACTCCTCCTGTGTCAGTTCTTTTTGGAAAGGCTTCTGCCCAGCCTGACAGATGATCTGCTATCACTAACAAGTAGGCCCATGGTCTCAGAGGTCAGTCTGATACCTGAGAATTTTGACAAGTTGGGCAGTTGTTTGTGATTCATTTTGCAGCAGCAAAAATTCCTGGAGCCACCCATATTTTTTGTACTTGGTTAGCTATTGCCTCTATCCCTCCATGGGCTTTATCATGAAACTATTTAACCACAGTGATTAAATATTTCTTGGGCAGAATCAGTTTTGCCCCAATTTAGCATAATCCATCATCATTTTGAGTTGCCTCCCACTTTTCCCACTGGCTCTTCTGTTGAGCAGTTCTTCTCATACACAGGCCTTATGTCTCTCAAATTTAGCTGTTCACTCTGGTCAACTGTCAGAGCCACAGTGGTACATTGCATGACAGGCTGCCTGGCTGCAGCCTTTACAGTTGCATCAGCTACAGCATTCCTTCTACCAGTTTCTGTAATGCCTCTAGTGCGGGCTAGTCAATTTTTGCAGCTAACTGTACTGATTATAGGAAATTGCGTATTTTCTCACCTCTCTTTCCTGCTGATATGAAAAATTTCTGTTCTTTCCATAATATTCCTACTTCATGGCATAGAATCATAGAATCAGCTGGGTTGGAAGGGACCTCCAAGATCATCAAGTCCAACCCTTGATCCGCTACCACCGCGGTTACTAGACCATGGCACTAAGTGCCATATCCAGTCTCTTCTTAAAAACCTCCAGGGATGGAGAATCCACCATCTCCCTGGGCAGCCCATTCCAATGCCTGATTACCCTCTATGTAAAGAATTTCTTCCTAATATCCAACCTAAACCTACCCTGGCAGAGCTTAAGACCATGCCCTCTTGTCTTACTGATAGCTCCCTGGGAGAAGAGACCAACCCCCACCTGGCTACAACTTCCTTTCAGGTAGTTGTAGAGAGTAATGAGGTCTCCCTTGAGCCTCCTCTTCTCCAGGCTAAACAACTCCAGCTCCCTCAGCCTCTCCTCATAGGATTTGTGTTCAAGTTCCTTCACCAGCCTCGTTGCTCTTCTCTGGACCTGCTCCAGCACCTCAATATCCTTCCTGAACTGAGGGGCCCAGAACTGGACACAGTACTCGAGCTGTGGCCTCACCAGCCCTGAGTACAGGGGGAGAATCACTTCCCTGCTCCTGCTGGCCGCACTGTTCCTGATACAGACCAGGATGCCATTGGCCTTCTGGGCCACCTGGGCACACTGCTGGCTCATGTTCAGCTTCCTGTCAATCCAAAAACATAGTCCAAAAGCATGCTGAGAGTTCATAGAGATGTTCAGGTGTGCTGCGTGTGTCAAGGCTACTAGTTCTGCTCAGTGAGCTTATCCTTGCTGGGAGTGGTTCTTCTATTACTTGTACCTGGCTTACCACAGCATACCCAGTCTGTCAATGTCCTTGCCAGCAGTAGAATGAAACATTCGCAAAAAGAAGCAGACCTGGGTTACATAAGGGAACATCAGCTGACTCAGTCTGTGCTTTACTTGAAATATGCATCACTTGCAATTGTGATGTTTTTCATCACAGAATCTTTAAGGTTGGGAAAGACCATCAAGTCCAACCATTAACCTAGCACTGCCATGTACACCACAAAAGCATGTTGCCATGTGCCACATCTACATGTTTTTTGACCACTTCCAAGGATGGTGATTCCACCACTTCCCTGGGCAGCCTGTTCCAATGGCTGACCACTCTTTCTGTGGAGAAATTTTCCCTACTGTCCAATCTAAACATTCCCTGGCACAACTTGAGGCCATTTTTGCTCATCCTGTCCCTTGTTATCTGGGAGAAGAGACCAATCCCCACTTTAGTACAACCTTCTTTCAGGTAGCTGGAGAGAGAGAGTGATAAAGTCTCCCCTGAGCCTCCATTTCTTCAGACTAAACAACCCCAACTGCCTCGGCTGCTCCTCATAAGTGTTGTGCTCCATATCCTTCACTATCTTCATTGCCCTTCTTTGAACATTGAACCTCAATGACTTTCTTGTAGTGAGGGGCCCAAAACTGAACAAAGGATTCCAGATGCAGCCTCAAATCATCAGGCAAAGTTATTATGCTTGCTGAATTCAAGGTGTTACATGTTTTTAAGAATAAGTTAGTGGCCATCAGGAGAATTAGTTCATATCTATGTGCCCATTGTGTCCATAGAGCTTGGGTTGCATACTGTCTCAACATTACTTCCACCTCACATGGGACATGGACTGTTACAGGATAATCCAGAATATGGGGATAAGCTTTTCTCTAATATTGTTATTGTTGCTGCCACTGATTTAATACAGTATGTTGATCCCACTGCAACTGGATCTAGTTGAATTGAATAATATAAAACTCGTTTATAGTGAGGTCCTAATTTTTGCATTATCACCCCACTGGCTATACATTTACATTCATGAACACACAGAATGATAAATTTTAGTATAATCTAGGAGCATGAGAGCAGGAGAAGATGCCAAAGCTCCTTTCATTTGCTTTAAAAGCTTGCTCACTCTCAGGGCCCCATATAAGAGGTTCCATCTCTTTGTTCTCGGTTGTCTGAGTCAGAGACTTAATCAATTCACCTTACACAGGAATTCACAGCCAATGAAATCCCACAGCTCTAAGAAATCCTCATACCTGCTTTTTCACGACCTTGATTACGGATGCTACTCTTTCTGAGTCTGTCATTCATTGCCCCTTCCCAAAACAAAGAGGAAACACTGTAACTCTCTTTTGACACATCTGGGATTGGGTAGAAGGGCACAGTCTCCCTTCTTTGCTAGGGCGATACATAAATGTATAGTGTCTAGTATAGAAGCATTCACACCCCTCTTTTCCAATAACAAATCATCACATATTGTCCAACAACCAATAATGCTACACCTTAATTACAGTGCAGTAAGTGCCAAAATTCTCTGCACGTTCAACAGGCAGAAAAGCACAACAGAACCCAATAGCATTTTCTTTTCCTTTTCACTGAAAGGCCAATACAAAACATTAGGCAATAGAACCACAGTTTCCTGCTCAGGCAGTACTCTTAGCATATCATCCTCCTGGAAGCAAATGAACCAGTGTCTCCCAGGTCAATATAAATAACACTATTTTTAAAAGTAAAAAGATTTCCTGCTGCTCTGACCATGCCACTAAACTGAATCACAGGTGATGCTCTCCATTTAGGAACAGAACTAATGAAATCTCCTTCACAGCAACTACAACAGTTCTCATTATTCTGGAGGAAATCTTCAAATATTACTTGTATGTTTATTGTTCCTTTATCTAATACAAATGTACATGTAAAAAAATGTGCTTTTATAAATATTTTCAAAAAGTATACATGAAATATTATCATAAACAAGCACTAGTCCACAGAAAATCCCATACAAAAAATAATGCAGCAGATGTGCACCTTCTGAAGAACATGCTCTTGGCATGGTATTTCACGTTTACATCGCAACAATCAAATCAAATACATCTAAATCTGAATTCACATAAGTTTTCGAGAAAAAAGAAAAAAAAGGACACAGACAGCACACATTTTGAAGATGAGTATGCCTCTACATACAGGTGCTTTGGAATCCTCCCTTTTGGAGAGGCTCCATGTGAACACACCAGGAACACATCAAACTGAACAACTACCTATAAAGAACTGGTAAAAATCGCTATCTGCTTTGCCATTGACTAGGAAATAAAGCAAAAAGCTTTAATTGGAAAACTAAAAAAGAAGAGCTGTTTTAATTGAAAAACTGTGAAAGACAAGATGCTTTTATTGAAACAGTAAAAGGCAAGTTACTCTAATTGAAAAAACTACAAGAGTAAAGTCACTTAAATTGAACACTGTTTAACGCATGTTCCTTTAATTAAACAGCTGCTCTTTAATTAAAAACATTAATGACAAGTTGTTTTAGTTTAAAAGCTGTTAAAGACAAGTGGCCTTAATTAAGGAACAATGGCTGTAATTTAAAAACTGCTACATGGTATGAGCTTCAGATAACCGCACTCTCTCACATAAGATACAAAATAATGGACCAGTCAATGGACATTGAAAGCTTACTATGGGCTTGAATTACAAATGGTAAGCATGTTTCCACCAGAAATTAAAGGTTATGAGTTAAGACGCAAATAAGCAAGTCCCCAACAGGTCGCATGGGTTGCTGCTTATTGTTGCTGCTGTTGCTGGTTCACTCATCATCAGAGATCACAGGACATGCGACCATGAGAGAAGATCAGAGAAGAAGATGAAGAGGAGATGGGGAAGACAGAAGACCAAAAGTCAGAGCCTGACGGAGATCTCCCCCATCATAGAGGACTGAATCTACAAGGCATCACTGAGCCCATGGTGGTGGTAACCCCTTTTCTGTGCTTCTAGTAATTTCTCTTGGCTTTTCCTGCTTTCCTATTTTCCTTCTTTCCCTCCTCTCTTTTTGTTTCAGAAAATAAAGTTGAGTTATTGTTTTGGAATCCAACATCTGGCCTCATGTGCCTTAATCTCGCTTGTGGGTATATTAGAACCTAATTCCTCTCTGCACCTAAGCAGATTGGAACACCACTTCAGCTAGTGTTTTGTGAAACATGTTTCCTCTGGGCACAAATTGACTATTTGTTAGTTGCAAAATAAAAAAGTCCTTTAAGAAGCCCACAAAAATTTCAAATAAACTCTTAGGTTAGACTCTTGGTGGAATTAAACATTAAAATATTGTCTACAGCCCACTATTTTGAACAGTTTTGCACATAATCTTGCAAGTTTGTACTGGCACAAATCATTCCTAGAAGAGGTTGAGTGGTTTTGTTGATGGTATTTGGCTGGGTTTGCCTTTTTTAATCTTTTATGTAAACAACTCAGTCTTTTCTTTCTGAACCAAGTTCAGCCAAGCCCACAAAACATCCCCCAATATTTGCAAGGAAATGGCAGGAGATAGGCCATTCACCTTGGAGACCCGGCTGCAGATGTAACAGGTATGGCCTGGTACAAGACTGAAAACCGTTCCCCAGATTTTCACAGGCTGCAAGAACTCACTAGGTGCCAAAGAATTGCAACACTTCCTAAGGTGTTGGCTGCTCTCTCGGGGCAAACCCAAGAACACCTGGCTGACATCACATGGCATAAGCATCTGCTGTGTGCAGACCAAGGGACCATTTCCAGCCATTACCCGCCACCCAGGGCATAACCTGCAGATTGCACACAGCAAGCTACCTGCACTAGGTGTATTACTCAACATGATTACCCAAATTTCTCAAAAATTCTTAATTTTACTTGAAAAGATAAGCCTCCCACTCAGTAAGGGGAAATATAAAGGATGTAAGAATTTTAAGTTATCTGACCATGCAGGCAACCTGTGATAATACCTAAAATATTTTGATTCCCTATAACATGTTGAGAGGACCGTATTTTTTGCTAAAATATGGCACAATCAGAACAGTTGAATGCAGAAGTTTACCTGTGAACAAAGAAAAATAAGTTGACATTCAGCTGCACGCAGCACACTCAGGACAGCAGGACACCAACACCTGTAGAAAAAAAAGCTTCTCTGCACTAATAAAAGCCCATTTTGTTGAAAAGAGTTTCTCTGAAACCACTTTTATAACGTTCATGTTTTCCCTGCAATTATTCCAAGGAATCTGTTTCCCAAATCACCACCTTCTCCTTATTTCCTTGGCTCTTCTCTTTCTTTTATTTCCCAAGCCTTCCAGCTTGTCAGGCACTGGACAACTCCATGGTTCAGAAAAAACACATATTAGCCTTTTTCTGCAATTAATATGATACGGAAACTTCCCTCTCCAACCACCTAGGAGTCACTCTGGCAGTCACACTTGGACCATCTGAGCTGGGACCCTTACAGCCTATGTGCCCAATCATCTGCGGTCTTCCTACTGAGTCTCTTGCTGTGTCTCTGAATGGCCAGTCACCTGGCTAGCACTAGGATCTGTGCCAGGTCATGGTTTGTTGCCTGGGCTCCTGCTATTTCTTGCCATCCAGGGTACAACCTGCAGCTTGTACTGCAGCTGATGCTTATTGAGCTACCTGCACTAGGTGTAGTCCTCAACAGTATTGATTTCAAATCCTTGTTGATAAGTTTAAACATTTGCAAAAATGCTTCTTTCTGATTTTATTGTATCCTGTGAAACATGATTATAGGTAGAAGCAAAAGTAAAATAGGTTTAGGTGTTATGATTTAATAAGCAGAACTGTACTTAAAGAATATGTGTGTAAGTGTTCAAATACTTTTATATACCCTGAAAATATTGTTACATTGCAAGTCTAGCTGGAGCACCAATAACCTCAAACCTACCATTCCCACTGCCTCACTTAACAACACCAGCAACCTTTCCCTCTTCTTTTTTCCTTAGTTTAAGGGGGAAACAGCTACATACTCCAGAGAGTTATGGATAATAATCAGGATGGAGAAGGCTGATTTGTATTTTGGTATTTGTTATCCTGTGTGATTGTGTGCACAGAAAGCTAGATCAGGTAAACAAGGTCAGTCTAAATGGGTATGGTTTGTTAAACATTGATCTGATTTGATCCCACTGAAATTTCTGAAGGCTTCATTGTTGACTTCAAAAAGGCAGCTGACTCAGAGCAATGTAAATCCTGCTCTTTTTTGTGATGATGAAGGTCATCATCATCATCATCATGACTAGGCTTTGTGAACGAAGATTTGAGAAGGACTCTACCCACACTTACTACAAACGCGCTGATGGCTAAAAAGGCCAATGCGAGATAGACACATCCGGTTGCAAAAGGCACAGCGAAAAGTCTCCTTAGGCAGTATTGACAAAACACAGTTCTTTCTACATTGTCTTTTCTCCTCAAGAATGATTCTGAGTGTGTTCTCAAAGGAAGCAGCAGCGTTATAAATAATGTGTCTCCACATCTCCCAATTGGAGGCCAGAGTAGACCAATGATGATGATCAATATGGCCAAGGCTGAGATATTGTTTCAAGGAGTACGAGTCCTTGTATCTCCTCTTCAGGGCTCCTCTCTTGTGGTAGCCAGTGGCAAGTTCACCATAGAGCACAATCTTAGGGAGGCAGTAGTCCTCCATTCTGGAGACGAGTCCTGCCCAACGCAGCTGCGTTCTCATCAACATGGCCTCAATACTTGTAACCGCTGCCTGTATCCTCATTTCTACATATTTATCATGTGTTTCTAACAATTCATATGGTCACAGTCATAGTCAGTTGGTGCTGTGTTACGAGATGGATCCCACATTTTTGTTCAAACTTAGGTCAGTTATTTCAAATCCCAAGCCATATCTTTAGTTCCTGATCTTCTTGTGTGAAGCAGAGTGTTGAAGGAGATATCAGTAGGGTTTAATAACATTTTTCATATCCTATTTCTACAATTTGACACAAATCTCTTCATAACCACTGTAGTGAACTTCAGCTGGCTTTGTGACACATAAAACTTTTTATGTTTGAAATAATAGTAAGGCCACAAAGCCTTCCATTCATTTAAATTTGCATCAACTATTCAATAAGACTGTATTTCTCTAAGTGATTTTTCCAGTTAAGTACTGTGGTCCCTCAGTTTAGTACAGTAAATGAAGTTTAATAATAGAGCAGACATGAGATTAAAAAACTTATTAATTGTGTTTATTTCTGCAGTGAATCTAGAAATCAACCAGTTAAAAATGAAAAAAAACTACTTACGGGCAGATAGTGAAAGTGGTTGTGGATGTTTGACACCTTTCTCATTTGCAACTGAAAGGAGAAAATACAGAGAAGTAAAAAGCATTAGATTTAAATGTTATATTAAGATTAAGAATAATACAAATTTTTATGCATCTGTAGGAGGGAAGGCTGTTCACGGTAACACCAGTTGCATTAGTGAGTACAGTAAGAAAAAAGTAAGATTAATCCACCTATATAAATGAAACGTCCCAGTAATTTTGAAAGCCCAGAGAATGATATAGTAGCAAATTGAATGAAATTAAAGGATCTGTGCAAAGGAATCCTCTGACATTTGAAACTGCATGTAAATATCACCTAGGATAAAAACTGTACAAATCCTGCTTTTTTTTCCTGCCTTATATTCATACTGGCATAGGCCAACATTTCTCTGACCCAGCCAGTACACAGTTAGTCAAGAGCATAAACAATTCTGGGGGGTTCTCACAGTATTAACTACAGCTGAAAAAGAGCAAAGTTTTCTAGGAGGCGAATTACCATCCACTCAGGACTTTTTTTTTTTTTTCCTAGAGCTAGAATAATCATAAGGAAGAGCATTAATAAGCATATTATAAGTTCACACAGAAACCTTGCCAGTTCTTTGCTTTCTTTTTAAATGCTGCTTTCTATATATAAGACAAGCCAAGCTAAGAAATCTCATAAAAGGATGCAAACTATGACAAGAACTGAGACTCACAGGTTCTCAGCAAGATAATGTCAACTAAACTGTAATGGACTTTTTGAAGTCAAAAAAGACTTTGATGAAATTTAATTCTTCTGTCAAGGCTTAAGGTTGTCAGTTTATGTTTGGCTTTATTTAAGGCCCATATCGTGTCACTGAGGCTTTCCTACTTCCTCTTCAATCTCTACCTGCTGATTAAGATGGCTCTAGTACTCACTTCAGTGAACAGAGGGGCTTTTAATAAATCACTGCCTCATTTTGCCCCCATTACCCAGCAGACGGTGCTCTTACGACACTGAGCGCCTCTGTATCAGCCTGAGGAACTCACCAGGTTGGCTGGAGCAAAGGCCCTGAGGTCTTTCAAGTCCTGCAAGATGCCCTTCCTTGGCTTTAGTCTGTCACAGAAACTGTAGCATAAACCCCAATCAAATAAGCTCTCCTGGGACATTGTGAGCAGACATTGGAGTGATTGCACAGTTAAGCAGGTCCAGAGCAGTTCATAGTTTCAGAGTCAAAACTGACTCTGCTTCAGGTGATGGCATGATGAAGGAGAGTATAAGAGTACACGTCCTTTTGGAAGAATTTGTAACAAAAAGTTAGGACTTGTTTTCACTTAGGAAGTCTTTCCTGCCTAAGAGCATTTTTTCTCAAAAATAGTTGGCTGTTTTTCTTTCCCTTCTAATTTTGCATCCCAGAGAAAGCTGCAGGCTCTCTCTTTCCCTGGAATGCGGAGAGATAAACAAATGTTACAGGCAGGCACAGCACAGAGGGCCTGGAGGAAGAGATGCGAGAGAACAGGAGGTGTGTTTTGCTGAGGCCCAGTGCTTTCACAGCTGGTGCAGGATTTCTCTGTAAGTTTTTATTGTTCTCGACTTCAGAATAAACCTTTGGATTCTTTCCACTGCCTTGGCATTTTTGGGGGTACCTGCGTGTATCTCTTACCACACAGAGAGGCAGCAGCATCCTTCATAGGGTTGGTATCAAAACAGTTGGATCCAGTGACATCAAGAACCATGCCTGAAAATACTGCTATAGACAATATGCACAGGTCAAGCAGCCAGGCTTTGTCTTTAACTCAGAGACAACAGCTTGAAGGGGGTAGGCTAAGAGATTGCCTGCCAGACTGGTCTCTTCTGGGGTCCTATGTATCTCTATCACAGCAGAGACTGGGCAAATTCAAAATATGCACTGCTGTCTAAATTGGAGCATCGAGTGAACTATTAGATTAATGAGGAAAGGATCTGCTAAGGGCCTTTTAATTATGCTATTATTTGCTTTAGAGTAGTTCCTCCACTTTGGTGGCAGATGGCACCCTCTGGTCACCAGGGGCTTCAGGTGCATGGGTCTCTGTGGGAACAAGTTATGGCAGCAGCACCTGCATTCAGTTAATTAGAATCAAAAGGGAGTGTTGTGGCCTTGGAGCTGAGAAAGAGTATGTGAATCAAAACATTGAGTTTGCAAAAAATCCTGGGACTTCTAGTTAACTGAATGACAACACCAGGTGCTGTTTACCAAAAACCTTAATAAAAGGGGAATGCAGAGAGAGCTCTGGGGAGAATCCCAAATTCTGAATCATGATGTGTTCACCCTTATTTCTTCAGTGCCCACATTTTCCATAGGTCTCAACTTTGTGCCACCTTGCAACAAGAGAACTCCACCCAGCATCTGTGTCTGGGCAGCTCAGCTCCCAAATTCACAGCATCCAACACAACAGGTATCATTAACCCTCTAAAATTAAATTAAAAAAAAAAAAATCTGTTCCAGGCTGCATAAGTTTGTTTTCAGTTAGCAGTGCTTTCCAATGACACCAGATGATGTCATATACAGAGTAATGCTCTTTCATCTGGAATACAGCCATGCAAAGCAAAGTGCAGGTAGTATAGCAAAGCAATGAGCAGGACAGAAAGCACAGGGCTTGAGAATTGTCCAGGACCAATGAGGTGTGTGCGTAAATAAGGGAAAGGTTTCAGAAGCAAAGAACATTTCTGCATTTGCTCTGTGTGAAAATCTTAGAAGATATTACTTGATGCAGTTTTTACTGTGGAAATTTCACATATTTACCCTACACTTGTCTTACAGGAGTCTTCGGAGACACAAATAACAGACATGTAAATAGGACTTTTTCTCCAGATGGCCTGAAAACTTCTCAACCCTGTGTTTACTCAAGTTTATTAATAGTAATAAGCTTTTAGATGAAAGCAGGTATGAATTAATAAACCTGGAGAAAGAGGACAAATTTCTGAGAGATAAAGTCACAATGCATATCAAAAATATTATCTAGTATTTCCAAATATTTCCTGTACCACTCTCCCTTTACATATGCTTATTCTCCAGCCATACTCTACTCTTGCAAGCCGAAGTCTAGGCTAATTTTCATCTGATGTGATTATCAGTACGAAAACTGCAGATATTTACTTCATTCTTCTAAGTGGGTGACACCTTCAGTTTCCATCCCATCGTTCTCTTTTTTTTTAAATATAAAACTAACATTTTTAGTTAATAATAAATATTAAATAACATTTGAAGTTATTTTCCACTGTAACCTATAAGCAAATAAATCTTGGAAGCGTATAGCAAAGTGCAGGTAGCTTGTAAGAAACTTCTGTTCCTTCAAAAAGACAGCCATGACAGGCAGGAGACATTATCCTCTAATAAGCCCATTACAGGAAAATATTCACAATGCTGTCTGTGCTGCCTTGTCCAGGTAGACAACAAAATACCAGGCCTAGCCATTTCAAAAGCTTTATGTTGTATCATAACTGCCTGGAAAGCTCAAAAGCCTCAAACTGCAATTATAAAAATATCTTTATCATTTCTTCGATTAACATGGATCATGCGTATGCAAGGTCATTGCATGCCCACTTTATAGGCAGGCTTCATTTTTTAATGCATGCCCTATTAAATTATTTACTACAGTTTGCCACCTTTTTTTACAGAAGGTATCAATTTCACCACTATGCCCCTTCAGTCAATGTAGCTTCCAAAGATCCTTTGCCAAACTCCTAATACAATGCAAAGAAAAACATACCATTTCATCAACACTGATAGACACATTATCTATGTTTTACTATTAAGTAGCTGAGAGGCTGTAAAAAGAATGTTAGGTATTTTTTACCCACCAGTGAAGACATTTTTTCAAGGGGATTTCATCTTTTCTTAATCAGCCAAAAGGGCAAATGAGCTTAACTATACATTTCACGCTGCTAGTAAATTTTTCAGTATTATGAAAAGTACATTAGATAAGGTCAGAAGACAGATATATAAATATACATTGAATATAGAGTCTGAATAAACTCTTCTCTGAGATTTTTCTTTTTCTTTTCCCCTTCAGTTCCACATATTCTGAACAGGATTCCTGTGAAAAAACAAAATCTTTGGATTGCCCTAACATGTCATCTCCTGATAATCTTTTCCTTTAAAATTCAGAAGAACAAAAGACAGTACTGTGACTGTTGAGACAATTGTGTCTGTTTACCTTTTATAGGCAAATCAAAGATCATCTCTGGAAACTCCAGCAGTCTTTTCTCTTAAAGACTATGACATCAGCTGTTTTATAAACTTACCAAACTCAGTCTTACAAGTAGCTTGCTTTTCATGCTTACTCATCTCATATAACGACACTTTGCCAGGATCTGATTGCAGTGTCAGTTATGACCTATCATTTAATTTGTGTCAATTTATATTCATGTGTTCTTGCACCAGAAAGCTCATTAAACTGAAAGGGTTTTTTCTGGTGCTTAATCCTCCTCTAATTTGGGCATGGAAAGACTGAATTTTCCCCTTTCTCATCTTTTTGTAGACTAAAAATACCATGACCATCCAGTTTTGCCTCAAAGAGTAGGTATCTTCATATTCTCTTCCCATCTTTATTGAACCTCTTCAGTGTCAATTCATTTTCTCACAGATACCATATACAAACATTTAAGGGGACTTACTCTTGCCTGGTCACATATTAGTGGATGGCTGTGACATATAATTAATAGACTCTCAGGTCACAGTAGACACTGTTTCTCTCTTCTCTCCACTCTCCACTCTTCGAACCTGTGGAAAATTTATCTTTGCCCATTAGAATGGGAAACATCCAACCATGGCCTTGATCATCTAACCCAAGAGGCATATCCCCCATCACAAGGGTCTAAAAACTAAGATGATCACCATGTACTTCTGGCCACCATCTGAGACAGATGACTGAACATCACATGCCTTAGTCTGGCTCAATTCAGCGGCTCACCTGTTTTTTAAATACTGGCCTGTCTATCAGGTATAGCCCTTGTATATAGTCACTAATTATGACATAGTCATATGTATGTAGACATGATGTAGACATCACTCCAAATTAGCCCCTTTGTGCAGGGGTATGAAGGCCCCTTCCATGAAGCATGAGCAGCTGGTACCTGGCCAAAATGGCCCAAAGGAGCCCTGGCAAAGGGCCATGCTCAGTGCTGCAGAAAATGGCAAGAAAACTCCAAAGACGCTAGCCCACAGTGGGGGGGGGAAAAAGCCTTCCTCCCCACAACTAAAGGGCACAACAGTCCATCTTCATGGTGCCTCAGCAGCAGGCAGCAACCTAGTTAAAAGGGACTGGAGGAGCCCTGAGCAGGGGTCCTGCTGATGCTGCAGAGGAAGTCAAAACCACCAGTGCCAATCTGCCCTGAGATAAAATTCCTTTCTGATCCCAGCACTGGCAGTTATATATTCCCTAAGACTACTGAGAGTGGCTAAATGCCCCTGGCCTGATCGTCCTTGGGGGCAAGAACCCTTCCCCTTGCCTGACAGAATATTTCAAAAAATCCAAATGTGCAACTTTCCGCTTTGTTCTGGGGCCTGGCTAGTGCTTATCGAGCTTCCTTAGACCATCCTCAAAAGGCCAAGGCTGAGACAGAAACTCAAACTGTGCCACCTGAAACTAATGATTCCCCTACTGAGTCTACAGAAATGGGAGTCCAAACGCAACTTGAAGTCAGCGCCGTCTCTACTAAGTCGACTCAACTCGAAACCAGTATGGCTTCTGCTAGTCCCATTGAAACTGGAACTCATACTGCGACATCTACAGTCAAAGCTATGACTGAGATAGAGACCCAAACTACAAACGTTGAAACCACTATTGCCCCTGTAGTGAAAGAGAAGACTATTGCCCCTGTAGTGAAAAAAAAGACGTGGATAAGGGAAGTTGTAGAACCTACAGGCCCACCTTCACAATTGGTAAGAGAAGAAGAAAAAGAAGAAGAAGAAGAAGAAGAAGAAGGAGCAAAAGGACCTATCCCGTCTACATCTGCAAGAGAAGAAGGAGCAGCTGCTAGAGAAGGAGCGCGCCCAAAAGAACTAGGAGCGCGCCCAAAAGAACAAGGAGCGCGCCCAAAGAAACTAGGAGCACATCCAAAAGAAAGAGGAGCAGGCCCACCTGAAGAAGGAGTGACGGGGGGACGGCTGACGGTTCACTAAAGAGCAAGCAAAAACCTGATAGCGCATGGAAGGAATTGGAGGAAATGGACAAGTGGCAAGGGCCTTTACCTCATTGTGAGGGAGAATTATACATACCTTCACCCTATACATTTGAGAGACAACGTAGGAGGAGCCCATCCCTGCGGCGTGATGGGTATTCACCCCTAATAAGGAGCCCATCCCCACTAAAGACTCCACTTCTCCATGAGAGACATGGAGAGAGAGAGAGAATGGCTCCATGTAGAAGATACGGAGAGGAAGTCATACGAGAAAGCGAAGTTATGCAATCAATGACCCCAGCGAAATTCTGAGACTTACGAAGAGATTACAATCGCCAGCCTGATGAATGAATTCTCACCTGGCTAGTACGATGCTGGGACAATGGGGCTAGAAGCCACAAGTTAGAGGATTATGAAGTGCAGCAGCTAGAATCTATAGTCCGAGATCGAGTCATTGAACAAGAAATCGGGAGAGGGAATAGGTCATGCAGTCTTTGGGTCCGGATCCTCTATGCTGTGAGAGACAGGCACCCATTTAAAGAAGATCTGGTGAGTTCCCCAAGAAGATGAAATACGGCAGAAGAAGGCATCCAGTACGTACGCGAATTGGCTATGCTGGAAATCATTTATTGTAACCCAGAACACTACCACTGGCTAGATGCAGAGAGCATTCCCTGCACAGAGCCAATGTGGAAGAAAATAATTAAAAGTGCCCCTGCATCATATATTAGTTGCTTGGTAGCAATATACGATCCGAGGACAATGGAACCGACCGTGGGCACGATGTGTGCTTGGATACGATGCATAGCAAAAAGTTTGGAAAATGCCTCCGATTTCCGACACACCAACACGAGGGAGAGAGTGGAGAGACCTCATGAATACTCTAGATATGAGGATGAATACAGAGACAGAAACTACAGAGACAGAGATGACAGAGACAGAGAACACAGAGGCAGGCCAGTAGGACGGTCTCAACCATGACCTCGCTCTCAGTCCCGGTCTCTCTCAAGATCTCCTCCCCTCACATGCAGAAGGAGAGAAAACCCCAGACGAAGATCACGTATGCAACTGTGGTCCTATCTGCGTAACAGGGGAGAAGACATGACAAAGTAGGATGGTGAACCCACTTCCAAACTCGAGGCCAGAGTAAGAGAGCTAAAATGGAAAGCAGCTGGTAAGAAGGTCATCTATATAGTTGATGCAGATGTCCTGAGAAAGGAACTGCGACCTCCAAGACGCAGGAAGGCTGAGGTCCACTTCCGTGATAACAAGAAAGCCTCTGGTG
>VZRE01006280.1:116375-133847 GCA_013396775.1 Cephalopterus ornatus | reverse complement strand
CTGGAAGTCCGGCTGCCGCGCCTCGTCGGTGGAGGTGCTGTGTGTTTGTATGTTGCGGGAGAACTTCCTCGAGAATGCTTACTTGTGCCGTAAAAAAAAATTTAAAAATAAAACCTTGTTGCAGGAGGAGGGCAAGCAGGCACAGAAGCACATCGATGGTTTTTCTCTGTATGTCTCTGCGTGGGGAAATGTTCCCTTAGGTGTGGGTTACGAGTTAAATCCGTTTTCACAAGATTATGTTTTTTAAGAAAACAGTTGCAGATAAAACGTCTTCAGAATTTTTTTTCTTTTTTTTTGCGACTGATGGCTAATTAAAACCTTGAGTGTGGCCTCGTCACCTCTGCAGTCAATGACAGGTGAGAAAATGACACCTTCTTATGGTCATTTGTAAATTGTTTTGTGCTAAGAGATGTTGACTCTATTCCTTTTGGTTGTTGGGCAGAAGGAAACATAGTTGGGAAGATTGTGATGGCTGTTTACAGTTTCAAATGTGATTTTGCACTTGAGATTAGTTGCTTAATGGTGAATGTTTCTGACATCTTAGCCCTGTAAAGCTTTCCAATTTATTATCTACTTCTTAACTTGTTCTGTTAATAAAATTTAACATATATGTAGTTTAGGTGAGAGAGAAGTATTTCTTAAGTTTGTATTTTAAGGAAAATCAAAAAAACAGGAGATTGTAGAGAGATTCTGTACACAGTTAAAGGTAGTTTGGAACAGTTTGATTAACTTTTTTTTTCCTCCCCCCTTCTCAATCTTCCTTGTACACGATATGGGAGTAATAATGTAGTGATATTCCTTGGGCCTGCCCATCTATCTTTCCTTTTTGGAGTCGGTGGCAGTAATTTGAGAATTCAGTAGGAATACAGTAGCCATCACTGTCTTCTTCTTGATTAGAGTACCCCCCAGGTAATTTCAAAGGTGTAAACAGTCGTATTAAACAACTACAGTATTGTTGTGTGAAATGATAGAGATTTTAAGCAGTAGTGCACTTCCCAGAGGAGCCTTAAACTTGAGCTATGTACAGAGTTTTTAATTTTTGTAAATGCCAGCAACAGCAACATGAGGAAGTAGTATTTGCTGCTGGGAGGGGAAGTTGTGATGAGCAAGAAGTTCACAGAATGCAGAAAATGGTTCAACGTCCTTATTGATCAAACCAGACTGACTGGAACTGCACAATGGAAAATGAAAGGAGGCTGCCACTGCTTTTCACTTGTAGCTGTTCAGAGTGATGATTAGGCAATAAAAAGGTTGAAATCTATGTAGAATAACCATTTCTAATCTATGGGAGGTAATGTTATGCATGACCTCAGAATACTACTACAGTGAATGTCACTACCATCTTGTACTAGCAGGGGCATCTGCTTGCTGAATTTGTAAGTAAAGCAGTTGCTGAACAGGGTTGTTGCTTTGCCATTGGTCTCTCATCTCAGCTCTGGAGCATTTTTACAGTATGACCTTATGTAAACAAAAAGCTAAGTGACGAAGTTTGCAGTTACAAGAAACAACTTAGCATCTCTTCTGAAAGAACTTTAAAAGGAAAATAAACAAAATTCAGAAATGTAGTATTAAACAGAGACATTAATTAAATGATTTTGGTTGTGAATAAAAGAGAACTACCATCAAATGCCACAAAACTTTCATTAAAAAACAATTGATGTAGTTGACCATGCAATAATAAATACTTGTTTTAATGGTGTTCTAAAAAAACCCAACTGATTTGGAAGAAGGCAACCAAAATCTTACGTCTTTTTGAAGAAAAATAACTGGAGCTTAAAGGACAAGGTTGAACTAGATGACCTCCTGAGGTGCCTTTCAACCCAGATTATCATATACGAGTGCTCCTGTTCTATTACAGGCTAGCATTTTTGTTATAACCCCACCCCCCAACCTTTTACCTAAGCTTGATTGCAAATATTATCACTGTTATTAGGCAGTACACAGTTATATTTTTTTCATTTAACTTAATAGAGCTGCTGTTTCAAAACCTCTGACCCTAGCTGTGCACTGATTTTGGTGGGTTACTTATGTATTCATGTGTCCACCCACAGGGTTCTCAGCATGAGCCCAGTTAGATGACTAATATGAGTAATACTAATAATATCTGAGTCAACATTTGAGCTCATGCTTACGTTTATATTTCTCTAACTTGTTTCAGATGTGATTTCTTTATCTTAGAAGGTAAATGAGGAGCTTTCTTGAATTTCTGGATATGAGGTTTTGTAGATTATTGCATAAGGTAGATCTGTCTTTATGGAGACCTCTAAAACAGTACAAAAATATGTATATACAATGAGGCTTCTTTATAGTAGTTCTGTTGAAGGAACTGTAGTCAGTTTTATTGGCCACATACAAATAGGTGCTGCATGCTGTGTCCATCTAGAGAGTACACTGTATCTGTCACTTAAGTGGGTTTATGCCTCCCAATACAGTGGAGCGCTACAAGGTACCAATGTAAGGTGTGTTGTCGCTGTCAGTTGCAGCCTGTGAGATGCTGGAAGAAAAAGGGTGATGCCTCACTCCAATGTTAAGCTCTGTGAGTTACGCAGTACTGCAGAGAGTTCTGGTTTACATGGACAGTGATAATCCCCATGTGTTATGTAGAATGACTTGCCTGAGAGGCAGTTGTCTAATTTTGGTTATGCAGTAATTGTATCACACAGTCAAACATGAATCTTTAAATTGGATTTGTAGAAAAAAAGTCCAATCTAATGCAGGTAACTATGGATTTAAAATCAGTAGAAGCATTGACCTTTCATGAAGTGAGTTGTCTCTGCATCTGTCTTTGACAATGACTTCCACAGCAGTATTACAGAGTTCCTATTGTTGTTAGTAGATTGCTTTTTAATAACAGTTGCACATTTCCTTCTATTAGGAAAAGAGGCATTAGCTCAAAGTGTTTTGATTTTCTGTCTTCTTGGCTGTCTTCTGGTTTTGTGTGGTGTTTTTTTGCGGCAGAGGGAGGAGGGGATAGATATGTGTGTGTATTTTCTTTTTTCCTAGAATCTTTAGTATATGTTCGTAGCTCATATAAATCTATGATTCTAGTTTTCTGTGTTTTTTCTGATGTCACAAAAGGCAGTATTCTGGGTGACTTGAGAATGTTTTCAATCTCTTTCCTTTTTTCATTGGAACACTTTGTTTCTTGTCTTGCGTACCTCTATTAAGCAGAGATTCTGTTGAGCTGCACATCCTGTGCATGATTGTTTTGTTTATCTGCTTACACTTGGCTTAAAATTCAATGCCATGTGGGAATAACTGCACGTTATTCTTTCAGGAGTTTATTATTTTGTGTTTGTTGGCATCTAATGTCTTTTGAGTTTTTTTGCTTGCTGGCTCTCAGTTTTGATCCTGCTCAAGTCTCGTGTAAGCTGGTTATCATCAAAGTTGTTTCTAGGCTAGGACTTTGAAAGTGCTTACATGCTTGAAAAATATATATGTGGTGGTATTTCTTGCTCTGTGTACCTCCCCATGTAGGACCTTTTCTGATATTTATTCCTGTTCTTGATCTACGTGTTGTTCCTGACATAAAGTTTTTATTACCAGTTCAGTGCAGCTATCTTAACTAATATTCCCTTTATCATTCTGCTTATGTACTTGAGCCCTTGCAGTAGATTTCAGGCCTTAAGAAACTCTTTTACAAGTGTTTTAAATAAATGAATTTATTATACATGTTCAAAGTGTTGTGATTAAAGTTATTTGCATGTATAATTAAAAATCAAAAAATGCTTCTTTATGTGACTTTGTTGGTCTCAATGATTTCTTTTTTGTAGCATTTAATGAGAGTAATGATCAAATCAATTCAAATCAGTTTGTGAGTTTTCTTTTTGCACAGTCTAAGTCATACTCTTTACCAGAAACAGTGTATGGGGATGAGAACTTTTTTGAGAGGTTTTTGGGAGGGGGGGAGGTTAATATTTTAGAATAGTGTTAGCATTTCCTAGTCTAACACTGACACTTGGGATAAATTACAGATCTTAAAGGATATGTCTAGTGTGCTTTAAATGAATATTTTCTGTCTTTCCAATCCATTAGTCTTGCTTGACTACTAGGATTTAATAGTTATGACAAAAATGTTCATCCATCTTCAGTGTGTCACAACACAGGCTACGACCTGAGTTTCTAGTACTGTCAGATATTTTTAAAGTAAGAAAAACTTTGCCTTCTAAATATCCAATCTTGATACATAAATATACAGTTAATTTGATACCTGTATATATAAAAAAAAATCTAGAGACCTCAGTTATTCAAGTGCATTTAGCTTGGGAGCGCTTTTAACTCCAATATGAAATGATGGGATTGCTTGCATGGATTCAGTTATGGAGATAGAGCCTTGGGTAGTGTCTGAGGCATACTGAATGTATTAGTAGAAATTGACTATGAGACTAATGCAAGGGCCTTTGAGGACAAAGACTATTGGAAAACAAACATTAATTCCCAATAAAAGAGGGTTTTTTTATGAGTTGAAAAGGCACTTTGGAAACCTATTGAGATAATCAAATAATATAGGAGGCTCTGAGATTATAAAGACAAAAGCCTCTTAAAAATATGGCTTTCGAGTGAAGGTTCATATTGGAGGGTCCTGTTCAGAAAAAAATACAAAGTCTGTTATGTGTGATACAGTTAGTATACTGCATGCTATAAGCCAGCAAAAATTTTCCCTTTCGTGGCATTTCTCAGTTGTGGGGAATTCTGACATTCTTTAATGTTTGCTGCTGATTCTGCAAAATGTAGCAATGCTGTATTACATTTGTTCATAAGTTAACTTTAATACAGTTGCAAGGGACAGCAATTGCCAGCTAGCTCTATACTTCTTTCTGAAACAAAGGAGCAATGCAGAAGAGAAATAAAGCCATTTATGTGTTTGTTGCATCCCCTCTAAATGAAAGAGTACTCCTGTGGGCTTGGAAATCAGGAGTTGGGGCCAAATAGCAACTAGTCATACGAGGGGGCATCCCTCAGAGATAAGCAGAATCAAAACCATTCTTATTCCAGTCAAAGGTAAAGAAGGCAAAGCATAATCTTCAGAAAATGGAGGGAGTAAAAGGAGTCGAAGTAAGTGAAACCTTTAAAACCACTTCCTTATAGCTGAACGAATCAAAACTGGACCCAAAGCCAAACCATTCCCATTTTATAGGTTGTGCCAAGAGGATTGGTGAACTTGAAAGCATGCATGGTTTTCAGCTTTATCATCAAACTACTAAAGACATTTCCCCTTGCTATGAAATGTACCTCGTAGAGAAAACTGCTTCTTGTACAAATTAATTTTGGAAATTACAACTGCAATTTCAAATCTTATTCCTCACACTATTTTGCCACAATTTGCAGCACTGGCACTGCAGATTCTCTCTTAGGATTAGTTTCTTGAATCCCCGTGAGTTTTTTTTTAATATAGGATGTGTTATAATAATATGTCCATAGAAATGTCTTCAGTTTTTCTCGTCTTGTAAAATCTTCTTT
This sequence comes from Cephalopterus ornatus, assembly GCA_013396775.1. Classification (NCBI taxonomy): domain Eukaryota; kingdom Metazoa; phylum Chordata; class Aves; order Passeriformes; family Cotingidae; genus Cephalopterus; species Cephalopterus ornatus. The sequence continues at coordinate 128,387 of VZRE01006280.1, read as the reverse complement.
AGAGTTTCAGATTAGTTGTATGAGATTTGAATGCCCACTTCAGCATATTAGGATCAGTATTAATATGCAGTTTTTAAGCAATGAATTTTTTTATTATGTTGACAAATGGTCTGCTGTGCATAGCTTTCAGATTTCTGCACTGAGTAACACAGTGACACTTGGTTTTTTTTTCATGTTTTGTTGCCTTGAGGTTTTGCTCTTTGCAGCAGTTGAAATCATACTTAGCAATTGATGGCCAAGGGACAGTAAAAGTCCTTATGCTGGGGAAAATGGGTTGGAATCCAAGCAGGCAAAGAATTTTGTCCTTTCTCTCAGAAATCAAAAACCATGAAGTCACAGAGATGTAAGAGTAAGGTAGAGATTGTAGTTTCATGATGTGCATGAACTGTTTCTTAAACTGTCTCTGGCTCTCAAAACTTTTCTCACCCTCTCACAAACACCGTAATATGCTGCTCCGTCAGTTGTGTAAACACCACAGCTTTTTGTGGGTCTGTGCTGTAAACTGTATCACAAGTGACCTAAGTTAAAATTAATTTCTTTTTTCTCTTTTGGAACAAGTGGCATGAGGGGAGGAGAATGGACAGGATAACTTCTTTAGCTGGTTTGCAATGTCAGAGAAAATATTGTGTAATTGCATCCTGGATAACCCCAAAGATGGACTCAGCTACAAAAGAAATTTTGGGTTCCCAGTGGAATTTGAGGGCATTGGTTTGCACAAGACCCAGATCCTCAGCTGTGGGCAGTAAAGCATGTGTCAGTCCAACGGCTGGCTCCCAAAAGATTGAGACTTTGGAACTATTCTAACAACTGTGTAAATAGGTGCATGGTTATCTTTTAATTGCTATATACCTGGGTCTTCATAAACCTTTGTAACTATGCTATTTGGGGGCTTGCCAGAAAGTACTTGTGGTTGCTTTTCCCTTAACCTCTCTTCTTTGGTTAGAGGTGATTTCAAGTTAGCTAGCTAACTTGAGGGCATTCTATTCCAATAGCTCTTTTGGTCCCTAAAACTGAAGCTTAGCACAATAAAATGGTGTTTTAGATGTTGAAAGGATGATATACTTGCACTGAATTCCAATGAGCACTTCAGAAGCATGCTTGCAGAAGCCGGACATTTGCACATTAGACTTAAGTTTGTGATAATAAGAATGCAAAACAGTTAGAAAAATGTACAGGCCCTGTGCAAGGTGGATATAAAAATGAGCTGACATCTTCACTTTTCATTGTTTTGCATTGGCAGACCTAAAAGCAGTGTGATGAAATAGACTTGGGTCAAAGTGGAGAATAAATAAACCAGGAGGTTTATTTGGTTGAGGTTAGTGAGATTACACCAGTATCAGTCAGAACCAAATGAATTTGAAGCCATGTCTGCAATATTGTTGCATGTGTGATTTTAGCACATAGGGGTGTACCTGAACAAGCTCCTATTTCAGCAGCTGGAAACTGCAAACTACACAGAACACTGAAAGTTTCACACTGCCATTACTACCCAGGCTGGTTCAGGTGTATTAACAGTGTTTAGAAGGATATCTTTAGACTGCAGCAGGCATAAGCTGTGCCATAAGTTTCTTGGGCTTGTATTTTTCCAGGTCTGTTTTCTCAGAGCTCTGCCACTTGCTCAGACTGATAGCTTATCAGTATTTTTGCCTGTGAACTCACAAAACTGAGTTTTAAACTCACTTTGGAATGTTAAAATGTTTTTACTTTGTCTTCTAAGTATTTGTCAATTTTTTGGTAGTTTGGTGAGTTTTGACACACAGCTTTTTTGAACTCTTGAAACCGGAGTGAAAAATTTTTGGGCAAGTTGACACTACACAATATCTCTTTTTGTAGTTCAAGTTGTTATGCTGTGGTTGTGCAGTTGTTATGACTGTGCAAGGTGATGAAATAGTATTTCTTACGGTCAGACTTTTTAGAAGGATATCTGAAGTTTGTCATTACTTGATATTACATATGCCATAACGTGCTAGAAGGCATTGTCTGTCTAGTTTTGTATCCCTGCAGTAGCCTTGTGGACTCTTCTACCAACTTGTGTGAAAGGTCTTTGAACAGCTTTACATTTAGATTACTTGAAGATATTTCTGGAAATATGGAAAAGCTCTACTTTTAAACAGCATTCAGGGCCCTTAGTGCTTTATGGTAATATGTCAAACTACTTTTCTCCATCTTCCACATTTGTAGTTTGTCTTGACTAAGAAACTCGCTATTATTTTGACTTGTCACAATGTAGCTGAAGTGTTTTTGACTGAGAACTAAGGGGAAGTGACCTTGAGTGCTCTTTTATCATACGGTTAATAGGTTAAATTTGTGTGAAGCCAGGAAAAGTGACGACCCCTTTCATGCTAAGTGGACACACATAGGAAAGCTAGAGCATACCATTCCTGATCTTCAGTGCACAAACAGGTAATAGAGATGAAGAGGATTTCTTTAAATTACTCTTTGTTTTAAAGAAAACCATTTGGAGATTATTGTTACAGTTCTGCTAAAGCCTAGATTTAGTCAAACAATGTAACTTTTGGTTAAACAGAGACATGGTATTTGTAGAGTCACAGAATAATTTGGTGAGCAGGGGACTTCAGTTAGTTTCTGCCCCAAAGTTCTGCATGAAGCACGGTCAATAATGATATCGTAATGATGTCATAATAAGTACAAAAGCTGTATCCAGTCAGGTTACAAAACCCTTCAAGGATGGAGACAACACGTTGACTGCTGGACTTCCTCTGCCTGTCAGACTTTCTCTTTATATCCTCTCTGAACATCCCATGTTTCAACTTGTGCCAGTTGTCTCTTGTCCTGTAAAGAGCTTGGCTCTGTCTTCTGAATAACCTCCTTGTTGGTGCCCAGGGTTGCTGTTTCATTCCCCCAGTCTTCTCCAGGTTGAATAGGCCCTGTTCCCCAGTCTGTATGTACAGGGTCTGTGCTACAGTCCCCAGCTATGATAGTTCCTCTGCTGTGAACTTGTTCTTGTTTGTCAGTGTTTTTTCTGTGCTGGGGCAATGGGATAGGGCCTGGACATAGAATTTTAAATTCAAGTAAGATCTGAATATTGGCAGACTTCTAAATAAAAGCCAGGACAGTAGGTGGTCAGAGACTTTTCATCAGCCAGACCGGGAGCAATTTCTTCCTCCAGTTTATATGTAAAAAGATGATGAGCTGTGTTTGGTTTAAATGCTTGAAGGATGTTGTGACCAGAAACAGGCTGTTCAGTTTATGCAATTACCGTGCTTCCCCTCTAATTAACTGTGCAGTTCGAAAAAACAAATGTGTTTTAATAAATTTAGTTGCTCATGTAGCATTTCTATGTAAGTATAGTATTTAATTACGTCAACTGTAATTTTTTTGTAAGTTTTATATGTTTTTGTTACATTTCAGCTTTTGGAATGCAATATGCTAGAAATAAGTTAAAAATGATGGTATTAAAAACTATAGTTGATGTACTTTTTAGCATAATGTGACGAATTAAAACTCCAAGTCTAGATGGAACTCAGTAAGTTCCATTGCTTCTTACATAAAAATGCATCATAATGTGCCTTGTTTAATTAAAAACAAGTGCAAAGAACTATTTGACTGCTTCGGTGATTAAACATGTGAAACAGTTTAAAAAGTAAACGTGCAACATGAGTGGTTTGTATTAAATGTTCTCTTCAGTTTCAAACAGAACTTGAAGCTATTTTAAATGAATTTGGATAAATCAAATTGTCTTGCCATTAGATTACTGAGTACTTAATTATACATTATAATATTATATGCATATAATACATGTATTTGTATTTGGGGGGTTGTGGGTTTTTTTTCTTTTCTTTTTTTGATTCACTTTGATTCTTTGAGATTTATGTACTGTTAAACCAACTGGAACTTTTGGAGTGTTATGGCCTTTTGTTTTTGTCAAGTCATTACACTTCAACCACTTGAGACTAGTGGATTATGTTTTGCTGGAATGAATGTCTTCTAGAGCTAGTTACAAGGGTATGCCAATGCGACTTGGTTCTTTCATCAAGCTGGATTCTTGAGTACGAGTTCACAAGTTGAGGTAGTTTTAATATTTGCCTTTCTTAACAGTTGCCCTGTAACGTCATTGCTTCCTAATAAAGTTAATTGTGGAACATAAGTTTCTTCCCTTGAGGAGCATAAATGTATGATGAATCAGTATGCCATTTTTTGCATCATTTAATGATGTCTAAATTTGTTCGGTAAGAGCTTGTACTAGTGATATTCTTTATGTCTAAAATTCTTCTATTTCCTGCTAAGATTTGCTCTTGTACTTGAGGAGCTAATTATATAACTAATGTTAGAACACTTGCCTTCTGTTTCCACTTCTTTTTGGTTTCTATTGCTTTGTAAATTTCGTATTGCTGCCTCTTCTCAAATTAAGATGACCTAAATTATTATGATTTCTTGATTATTCCTGATTATTCTTGATTAGTTCAAAAGGTGAAATAAGACATTTTAAGAAATCCCAGATTCTTAAGCAAAAGCAAAATTGCTTTCCCCTGTTAGAGAAGTATCTGTTCAGAGGTGTTAAGCATACATGCATTAGCACTATAGTGTTATTAGTCGAAACAATCTTTGCTTATTTCTGATTCAAAAGAAAATATAATTTCTCATCTAATAGTTAATTTGTTATAATACATTACAGTGATTCTAGAATATTTATCTATTGTTTGGTCCAGTATCTTTCTCATCTAGATATAATTTACAGCTACTCACTGAGCTGTTAGAGGAAGAAACTAAGGAAACAAAACTGATGGACATCCACTTGCTATCAGGGAAATAAGGTGGGAAATCATCTTCACCAATGACACATAGAGAAGGAGAGTAAGGGAACAAAAAAATCCATTAAAGCCTCTCTGGCAAAAACATACAAGATGCAGCAACAAGGTGAAATGGTCTTCTAGTCTCATTTGGTAAGCTTACACAGCAGATGGTAGGAAAAAAAGTTAAATTGTAAAAATGGACTTTCTAATGTGAATAATATTGCACCACACACAAGATAACCATTTTGAACCTACAAATAAAAAGAAGACAGTCTCAGTCAAAGACACTGTTGGGAGAGCAGAATATGTCCTTACTGTTTCTAAATGTTTATGTGTGCAGTGCTGTAAGAAAAGGAATTTTCTTCTTTTACCAGAATAGTAAAAATACTGCCGCTTTCCTTTCTTGCAGTAGTGAAGCATGAGGTGAGTTTACAGGAACTCAATAGGATTCTGGAAATAAATGGCTTAAAATAAGAAGAGAGCAAGAATATAAATGGCTTTGTCACTTCATCAGTCCAGATGCCTCTCTGTTCATTACCTTCTTACTGTCTCTTTACTCTTCTTTTTTAGAATTTTTCTGTCACATTCAGCCACATCTCTCCTGTTATGGCTTTGTTGCTTTCTTACATTCCTTCCTTTCGTCCTGTTCATAAAAGAGCCATTAGTTGTTCTGTTCTGAGAGTCAAGTATGTTTTAAGATTGCCTTCTGATCTTGACGGTAGTCAGGATCTGACCTACTTGGAACCAAACTTCAAGGCCCAAATCCAGCCAAGTATTGTGTCTTTCATTTTACATTGCTGAAACATCCTTTTGTCTTTCTGGATCCATTGTTCTCAGATTTGATGGAGTAAACTCCCCAGACAAGTTTTTAGTGCCTCTGGATGTTAAAATGGGAAGAAAATAAATAACCAAAAAGCACATTACATAAACATTAAGATCAGAAATTATATGCCAAATATGTTTGTATGCCTGTATTTTCAGGCTGAGCTAAGCTATATTAAAATTATATGGGAGATTGGAAAGTTGATTTTCAATTGGACTGAAATGGTTTTGAAGAGGAAATTAGTTTTTATTTTTTAGTGGAAGAAGCAAATTGCTTCTGAAAAACAGTTGTGCAAAGACTCAGTTCTGTTAGCCTTAGTGGGCAAGAGTGTGGTATTGTGATTAGAATTTCTTTTGAAGTGTGAGGAATGAGAAGTATTGATATTTGTCTGGAAGGAAGAGAGATTGGCAGGTCGCTTGACAGTAGACTGGATGAGGACTGATGTTTAGTGTGAATACAAGAATAATGGAAGAAAGTCCAAATATTTTATGAATGAGGGGAAGAAAATGCAGATGGCAGATAAATAAAAAGGTGCAAGAAACCCTGCCTCAGTTGGTTAGATCGTGGTGCTAATATAACACCAACATCTTGGGTTCAATCCCCATGTAGGCCATTCAACTAAGAGCTGGACTCGATGGTCCTTGTAGGTCCCTTTCAACTCGGAGTATTCTGTGATTCTTGAGGTTGTAAGAGCCCTCACTTCTTTCACTGTGAAGTGTCACAAAAGTGACATTGAGTATTCTGTTGAAGGTGTGGGTGGATGCATGGTTCTGTACTGCAAATGCAGACAGGTGCAAGGCATTGTATGTGCTTTTTTAACCTTAATTGTTACTGTACATGTTTAATTAGTTTAGCAGTTGTAACTGTTGGAAAGTACTGTGTCATTTCAAATTTCAGTGAGGCTGATGTATCGAGAATGGAGAACCAGACACTCTGGCTGTATGTGAGCATTTCATAATTTAAACTAAAATTGTCTCTACAATAAACTAGAACTTATTTCTCCAGCAAATGCTGTATCTAACACACATGCATGCACACATTCCTTACTTATTTGTCATTAATACCTTTTTTAGTTTCTTAATGGAGGAAAGAGCAGAAATACGTATTTCAGATTGTAGTCCTTTCATTATTTAGACTGTGTGGTGGAAGGAATAAAGTAGCAGCCTAATAAACCTTTTTGTTTTCTGATATCTCTGATCACACAGGTCACGGACAGGATTAGTTTTGCAACTATAGTTTCTGATCTCTCGTTTCCTGTTTGTTCCTACATACTTCTTTTTAATTTTATCTGTGTAATGGGCAAAGTCCTTTTGAAGGCATAATGACAATAATGGATCACAGTGCTAATTCACTGAGTAGTGAATTGCTACATAATATTATAACTTTGTTACTAAAACAATTATATACTCATAAGCACACAGTTGTACACGCAGTGTTTACTGTAAAATGTTATACAATTCTCTTGTTTCTCTGACAGGGAATCTCTAGTAGTGTATGATTGCATACATGACTATACATTAATAATTCTGTATTTTAAATTGAGTTTTATGGAACACTGGATTTAATCTAGGTAATTATTTGAATTTCATATGCTTTCGTAATATGACTAGAACATTTCAAATGCATTATTATTAATGTTACTGTTGCTGCTAGTTTCAAAACATTTGAAAAGTAATCTCAGTGTTCAGCAAGTAGATCATCAAAACGCTACTGTTGGACGAGTTGACACAAAGTCTGGCTTTAGCAAATCTCATTATATGATTACAACCATACTTAAAGTGTTAAATTGTGTGTACAAGTAATGAAAGAAATGGCAGGTCAGCTGTGGATTACACAGCCTGTATGTGGGAGTCTCAGTTAGTTTGTCTGTCTTTTCATTTTTGTCCTTGTAACCTAGAAATCATAGTTGACTTATGTTTGATGTCAAGACTACTATAAGAATTAGACCATTTATTTGGAACAAATGCATGATATCTAGACTCAGTAACATATCATTTGACATCTGCAATGGTGTGTTTCTTCCACAAAAAGTAGAGGATGAGAAAAAAACCTTATATGATTTTTAGCTCACTAATCGTGCTGCAACTAATGAAAACAACACTGTAATATAAACTTTATCACAGGTAGAAGTGAAGTAACTTGCAGTGCAGAAACAAGAAAAAATTGGCATTTTTTCTTTTTGGCAACATTGCCCTTAGTGATAGCATAAAAATGAATTTTCTAGAACCTTTTTATAGATATATTTTCTTATATATTCTAGGGTTTATATAAATTTTTAAGTTAGCTTGCTTCCCCATTAGAAGTGAGTCTCTGAATGTAGCCTGTTTGCAGATAATCCTGTCTTGTAAAGTTCAGTCATCGTGTCAATAGCCTGATCAATAATTTATACTTTCAATGGATTATTTAAAATTACTGACTTGACAGCCGTTACACAAGCAGACACTGAAGATTATCAATTCCAAAAGCAACTTGCATGCTCATGAGTGATAAGGAAATGAAATACTAAGGAGAGCTGGCTTTTTTGTCTTCTGCCAAAAGGAAAAAAACCCTAGACCTCTTATAGGGCTGGAATGAGTTCCTTGGAGGAGTTCAGTGCTAGGAAAGGAAGGAGGAACTTTGAGATGGAGAATGCACAGAATAAACAGAGGAAAAGGAATTTCAAGTGAGAACTTTTTCAACATAATAATATAGAGCAGGGATATAGAGTAAAGTGAAAAGAATAAAAGTGGGTTTCTTTTTCTCTCTGCTTTTCCCCCTCCTTTTTTTCCTTTTGTCTTTTTGAGGGCAGGGTTATGGTGTACAAAAGAGAAGGGAAGACCAAAACCAGAGGAAAGAGTAGAAGGGGATTTAGCTGCTACCGTAATTATACTACTGCTGGACTGAAGGCTCAGCTTGAGAAGTATTTTCGGGCTTTGCAGGACAAATACGCAATATATTTGGTTTTGTGTGGTAAAGAGAGAAACATTTAACCACTGTCCAAAGCCACTGCATTGGAAAAGATCATGAAATAAAGGGCCAGTGAAGGGGTTCCTCAGTAGCTGAACAAAGGCGGTACCGAATGGACTGATTAGAGAGCAATTGCAGCTCTATGAAGACAGTTAAACTACGTGTAAGACTGCTTTGGATTTGTAAAAGGAATAAGATGTAATGGCATTTCATCTGTTTTGACCATAGTGGAAAATACACTTGTTTCACTGAACATGTGGTCCAGTAACTAGGATGTGGGCTCTGGTGTGTGAAGCCTTTGACTCTCTAGTTGTACCTCCAGTATTAGTGAAGTGACACAAGTTTCCCATCCAATATGTCAGTCATAAACACACAAAAGGAGGGTAAAAAGCAGAAGAACCATGCAAGTGTTAACTGTTTTTATTTGCTGATATAGAGTAGAATTGCTAATAACGTGAGGTGGATGTCATTAATACGAAGGGATTTGGCAAGGCTGGGATGAGAAGGTATGTGGAAGCTTACTGTCAGTCTTATACACTCCTCCTACAAACAAGCCTGATAAACAAGAGGAATGAGGTCCTCTAGCAGAAAACACTGAGAAGAGAGAGGGATTAAAAAAAAAAAAAGAAGGGTTAAAAGTTTCGGTATTGACACTTTCTTCCATGTCAGTAAGGGCCTAGCAGACACATTCCTGAAGGGCTCCACAAGATGGGGTTTTCAGTGCTGTGGTGATCCTCTGTTGGATCAGGACAACTGAATTAACTGGAGTTGAGTAACATAGGTGAAAAAAGTTAGTAGGCTTTTATTTGTCATTGTTTCATTTCTAGTTCTGCTGCAGTGACAAGAGATGGGCATTAAGCTGACAAAATTCATTGCACCTAGTTACACAGTATTGTTACAGTAGTTGAAGGAATTCAAAGAAATACTGTTTCAGAGACACAACATATAGGTGGCTTTCATCAAAGCATCAAGTTTGTTATTTGACTGCATTCAGGATAAAATAAATTCCCTAAAATATTAAGAACAAAAGAACAATCATAACTGCATATATGATTACAGCTCTTGAAGTGGACAAATTTCAAGTGCTTTTAAAGAGGATCTGCAGCTGGATCATGTGGGGATGTTTTTTTGTTCCTATATATTTAAAAATAACCAGACACCTGTATGTGAAAGATTCAGTATTATCACTAGAAACCTGGCTTCTGATATATGCCTAAAGGACCTTCTCCTTTGGGATTTGTATTGAAATATGCATTAGATTAATATGCAAAGAGCAAATCAACAATCAAACATGCTGGACTCCCTAATCTGACTAAGCTGCAGCTTGTTTAGTTTGATTTCCAATTTTTTTCTTCTATCAGGATTCAAATTCTGTTTCACTGCTTGGGCTCTCAGCCAAAGCCTTATGAAGTCAACAAAATTAATTTGAATTCATTTGAATTAAACCATTTTCATCTTGAGCTATGTGGGCATAATAAATGTTTGAGTAATACGTGACTCAGCTAGAAGCTTAATAAATCTAAGCAGGTTTTATGTAGCAAGAATTTTTTTCTTTAATTAGGTTGGTTTCTGAGTTATTGTTGAGGTGATTAAAAGCTGGTGGTTTTACATAAAAGATAAGATACAGCATTTTGGAGGCAACCGTCAGTACGTTTAGCACCCACTGGATTTATTACTTCGACAACATTTCTGTGTAGCAGTCCTGTATATTATTAAAGTGTTGAAGTTCTTGGTCTAAGTTTAATGAGCTTCCCTGTCCCAGATCTTTCTTGCAATGTAATTAAAGTCTTGAGAAGAGGTATGGAAAAACTCCCATATCAATTTCCAGTTGAGACTTCTACAGGTAACAGAGATCTAAGAACAGGAGGACAAGGAGGGGACAGCAAGAAGCAGATTGTAGTCCTTGCTTGTATTGATTGGCAAACTGGGTTGCAGAGAGAGAGAAATAATTTCTTGTAGTTGCAAAGGTAAGAAAAACCTTTAATCTCCAAACATTTTGCAATGAGAAACATCTCTTCCTCTGAAATTATTTAATTTTTTTGTCAAATTGACAGTACTTGCTGGCTGAAAAATTCTGTCTTTGTGAAAATAAACATACTGTTTATTTTCAGGAATTAGTCTGTGTCTGTGTGTTAACTTTTTTCCCCCATTTACAGATTGAGCTTGTGGTCACTGATGTTATTTTGAATAAAACATGAGTTTCTTTCATGTAGTCTAGCAAAGAGTATTGTAGAGTAATATGAAACATCCTCTAAGTTTGAGGGGCAAGGTGTTCTCTCACTTTAAAGTTTAGTCTGCACTCTTGAAAAAAAAAAATTATGTTAGCCCAAAGAAAGTTTAAAACTGAACCAGGCACTTTGTGTTTGTTTTTGTTGCATAGCAAATTTACTACATAAGAGTAGAATTTTGGGTTACTCTTGCTTCTTTCATATGCAGGGCTTAGAAGTGTTTCACAGACTTTTGCAAGTCAGAAGCTGCTCCAGTAAGTTTAGTGATTGTGACAAATATGTACAACTTCAACAGACATAGGAAATGCTTATAAATTATAGGTTTATTCTTTGATGTAGTTCAGAAATTTTGCAGTTGTTCAGCATTTTTATATTTGTAATTCATTGTCTAGTCTTCAAAGTAGAATAATCTTAAATAAATGCCGGTACTATGGAACAGTACTCCTTTTTTTTTGGATTTCAGTCAGGTCATACATAAGGTCTCCACCCACAATGACTAAGTCCTTTATATGCTGAAAGTATATAAGTAAAATTGAATGTGCATAATGCTATATGTGTGTATGTATAAAGATGGCATAATCTGATCCATATATATGGATGATGCTTGTAAGATATGTTTACTGCTCAATTATACTAAAAATTTGTATTTAATTCAGTTCTCACCATACCTGTACTTATTGTAACTACTACTTTTCGGGGCACACTCAATTATTTCCTGAGTGTAGCCTGCATTTTTCTTGCATATATAACTTCGTATTTTCATTGTTAAAATACATTTTCTTTGAAAGAAACCTTTGTTTCATCTGATTGATTTATTCCAATTCAGGGATTTTTAATACTAGATCAACTTTGACATGCTGGAATAAGTTCAGTGAAGGACCGCCAAGGATGAATAGGGGTGGAATACATGATGTACCATGGGCTGAGGGAATCGTGTGTTTTCATTTGAAGAAGTCTGAGTAGACATCTGTTTGCATCTTCAGCTACGTGGTGGGAGACTTTGGAGGCTATGGAGCGGGACTTGTTTTTGAAGGCATGTGGTGTTTGGATGAGAGATCACAGATGCAAGGGACATGAGAAATTTTTGTTAGATATTAAGGAAAATTTTTTCAGCAGGAGGACGGTCAAAAACTGGAACAAGCTGTTCAGAGTGGTTGTGAAATACCCGTCTGTGAACATGGTAAAAAATCAGATAAACAGGCTTTGAGCTTGGTATAATTTGACCCTGCTTTGACCAGGGGTAGTGGACCAAATGACCACC
>VZRE01006280.1:83394-103521 GCA_013396775.1 Cephalopterus ornatus | reverse complement strand
AGAGGAAAGAAACCAAAGAACCCACAAAAGTGGGAGCAGTATAGTATACAAATATAATACTGTGAAGAACATAGTAGATCTTTTTTTATTTTCTCTTTTGGTAGGCGGAAGAGCTGGTTGGGGTTGTGATTATAGTCTCCATGATACTTTACCCTGTATGGCAGAGTGTAAAAGTGTACTTTTAGTCTCTACAGCCAGATATTTAGAAGTTTAGCAAAGAGTAGTAGTTTCAGTCATGGTTGAAACTGGAGGTGCCTTTTCATCTAGAACAATATAATAAAGAGGTATAGTGGTACTGTTCTGTGCAATTATTTCTCACTGTGAAATTAGTGACTGCAAATTTCCTTAATCTGTCTTTGAGGTTTGAGTAACAGTTTTTTCTAAAGCTGTTCTAATACTCAGCCAGTAATCAGGATCTTTCTATACTTCATTCCCCACTTCTTTTGTTTAAGGTTTTTGTTTGTTTTGCTTTTTTTTCCTTAATATTGCTATATTCAATCTGTGTTGGAAGAGAAAAGCCACAAAATGAAAGTCACCTAAACCATGAAGGAGAAAGAAGGTTTTTAAACACTTTTTTGATACCTCTTGTCTTTAATTTGTCTCTTCCTCCTTTTGTGTACCTCCTGCTTGCCTACAGGAAACTTCCTGGGGTCACTGCCCTTTCACCCTGTCCCATAATCTTCTGCTGCTGTTTCACAGTAAAATTCTAGCTCTTAAACCCTCTTGAGCGTCTTCACAGTGTAAACACATTTGACAGTTACTGCAGTAGTTCTACTAAGCTCTGAGGAGGGAAGTTGCCAGACTGGGGAAGTGAGATAAGAATGCAAGAAAAGAGAGACGATGGAATTCAGGAGGAAAGTCCAAAAGAGTTAAAATTTTTAAAATCCAGGTCTTGGAAAAAGCTTCCTGAACAAATGCAAGCTGGGTGATTTATCCCAACAGCCAATGGGAACTGGAAAGAGTTATGACTGGTTTTCCTCACAGAAATGTTTGCTATGAGAAATCCTTTATCTTCTGTGAAGGAAGAGAACCTTGTGTTTTGTGCCAATATGTCACACTGCTTGATGAAACTATTGCACTGTTATTCACCTGGAAGGTACCTTTTTTATAGGCTCAGAACTCCAGAGCACATCTGTAGTTGGAGAGGATAAAAAACTTTGTCAAAGGTCCAACATCCTTCATCTGGTGGGTCTTGGCTGTTTTCTTTCTTCCATAGTTAAGCTGTTGAGAACTGACATTTAACTTAGAAATCCCTGCCTGCCACAGGAAAAGGACAGAAGGCTGAGAGAAGAGTAACAGTTTTGAAATATTTGTGATACAGCTGGTGTCTGCTGGGCCACGCTGATAAACTGGCATCTGTTTTGCAACTGTTGATGCTATTCTTTGGCCCTGCAAAACTGTAGCAACAAGTGTTTGTTCATATTTTGACAAATCGCTCTTCAATTATGACACTGCAAATTGCATTTGGAAAAGAATAGCTTGCTTCCCTCAAAAGTGTTTTCCAGCATTACTTCCCCACTGTCTCGATCTTGCGATGTTTAAGAAAGTCCCGTAATTTGACAGGCTACTTCACTGCTGTTGCTGTTGTACTTTTTGATTTTGTTTGCACTTTCAATATTTGTTTTAACTTGTGAGTGTAACTGCAACTGTCTTAAGTATTCTCTAGAGGTCATTGGAGGGTTTTTCCCTAGATGGTATTTTTAACAAAAATGCCTTTTAATAGAAAGAATACTTTTTTCTGTTTCAGTGGTGTCAGAATATTTTTTTCCACATTGAAATGTTATTTTTTTGTTTTACCTTTTTTTATTGTCTCCTGATTTTTTGTTAATGCATTGGTAGTCATTTTTACATAGAAACAGGTGCTTTGGTTGTTCAGTATAGGATGGTGGTTTGCTTTTTTTTTCAATAGAAGCCACAGAATGAGACAGAATGAGACAGAATGAGACTGATGGCAAGGAATCTTCCTTTTTACTTTGAACTAATTTGCTCCATGCACACAGGATGGCAATTCCTATTTTATGTGTTTCTGAAAGAAATCAAAAGTTCAATTAAGGAAGACCTATGTGACATTAATTAACACATATTTCATGGTCTGAGATATTAAACTGAACTCAGTGCAGTTAACAAAACAAAGTCTAGTATGTTGTGGCATACTTGTTAATATATCACTTAGTCCTAATTTTGCTGTTGTGATCTTTTATTGTATGACTTTAGAAGAATTTGAGAGATGCATAAGGAAATAATGGTGACTTGTTGATATTTTTCACATGCTTCATGCAAGAGGTCTTTCGGACCCTTTGTGGTTACTTTTCCTGTGTCCTCTGTGCATATAAAGCTGTGCAGATAATGGTGGCCCTGAATGGATTGAGGATCCTCAGATGCCACTGTCTTGGGACATAATCTGTGCCAGATTGATTGGGCAAGCTTTTGAATTGCTTGGAAATTTTCTGATGAAATAGTCTTTTGCTGATATTTATCAGCATGGTGAAACTGAAATTTTTTGCACATATGGACCAATTTTTGCCAGAAGTTCTGATGGAACATAAGCAGAGCTGTTGCTTGTGGGCAGGTATTTGATTTGATTACTTCTCTGGTAACTTACCTACGTGGCAGATTACTGTGGTGTTGAGGCTTCTACCATGTGTTGCTCATTCTGCTTTTCTGACAGCAGCCACAGGTAGTTTTCTCCTGCTGCAATAAGCTGGAGCACTGACTTGGTTCTGTTCTGAAGAACTTGGAAATCACAATTTTAAAATTTCTAATCGGGACTGAAAGATTAAAATCCTCGTATTAACAGCTTCTATCCGCTTAGTCCCTGTGTGTCATGCAAGCGGACCAGGCCAGGATCATTACTCTTTCCTAATGCAAAAGTTCATGGACTGTTGCTGAATTGCAGATACAAGTAGTGGTTTGCCAAGAGAAAACTGTAAGCAAGTGTTATCTTTGCTTCTCCACTTTTTTTTAGTGTGTTTTGCCATTGATCTGTTAGTCTGTCGCTTTCTTTCTCTATTTGCTTGCATGTGCATCAAATTTTGATATATTAAAAATTCTTGTGTGATACCAATATATAGCTGATAATACAGGAAAATTCATTTGGGGTTACTTAACTTTTTGCAATTGTTTTTTGTATGAGCAGTTGTTTTCTTGTGTGACTTTACCTCATGGCAGGGCAACAATAGGCAGAGCGTATTAGAAAAAAGACTGTGAAAACTGAAGGCATATTTGTCCAAAATACTTATTTCAATATGCTTTAAGATGATATTTTATATTTTTGTGAAAGTTGTTTTTCAAGTCAGAATGAATATTACCTGGGAAAAGACAACAGTTTTAATTTATAAGATCGTGCACTAGAAGCACAGATTAACTTTGTGTGTGAATTTGGCACCTGTTATCTAAGCAATGGAAAAAAGTTTTCAAATTTTCCAGATTGCTTAGTATTTTTAAAGTTAGTCAGGAGATTGTTTTCTCACTAATATGTATTGGAATTATGTGAATCTCTTGCTGTGAATTTTATGTGAAATTCTGTACCATGTTTTGACGGAACAAACACTTCCTAACCTCTTGTTGGTCCATTACATAGCACTGGCATTTCTGTACAAGCTGATGTTTTAAAAATTCGATACTCTATTGCCTGTCAGAGTAGCATATGAATTTGGTTCCTTGAATCTAGTATATTTTTGTTTTTAAAGAAACCCACCAAAACAAACCTGCATATGCAAAGCATATCAGACTCAGATAAGCAAGGATACCACATGTATGCAGAACATGAATACTATTGTTATATTTTTAAAATTTCAAAGTTCTAGAAGCATAACAAGCCATGCTGAGTACATGTTATGAGAAAGTTTAGTTGTGCTCCACTTGTCTGTGTATTCAAACTGAACTGTGAGGGCTATAATTAAATATTAAGTATACATATTAAGTATAAAACATACAAACTAGCCAAAGCAACTGCAAACAGGAAAACTACTGACTTTTTTTCTTAGTCTAAGTTTGGGTCTAGAGGTAAAAGCTTTATTTTGGTGGTCTTGTAGCAAGACATGTAATCTCTTTGGAACCTAGTGATGTTCTACCACTACTGACTAATGTGAGACCTGTTAGCACTTTTTGGGATACTTTGCTACAATCTTAACTGCCTATCCACCGTTACTTGGGAAGGCCTTCATGATTGACGTTTGCAGTGTTCATTCAAATTCCTTGAAAGAAGGATGTGTGTGTAAGCAGATGGAGAGTGTGCACATGGCTGTCATTTTCAGTTTACTGGCAGTAAACATATTGAGTTGTTGGGACACAGCCCATGTCTTCAAGACCTTACTTGTCAATGGAAAATGCTTTTTAATCTTTCTTCTCTCTCTAGTGAAGGGAGTAGTTGGTGACATCGGCACAAATACTAATTGTATTTATAGCAGTTCTGATGGCTTGCTGAAAAGTGACTGTTTCGGATTGTAGAATCTCATCTGCATAACAAATTCTGTATTGTGTTCTTTGCAGACAGTGTCAGCTTGGAGGTGCTGGATAATTTATTTTGATGGAGTTTCATTAGACTCTTAATTTTTAAATTAGTATTTAAATCCTTGCAGCTGCCAGAATGTAAGCTGGTATAGACTTGAATAAATCAGAGGGAAAGAGGAAATGGGAGACCTAGGTCATTGACAAGATGGTGCACTGTGAGATTGGTACAGCAACTCTGCTGCTGAAAGAATAAGTTGTGTCAGATGAGACGTACCCAGCCTGAAAGTATGTGAACTGAATAGTTTTATAAAGCCTTGATGCAGATCCTGTAAATGAGTAATTCTGTAAATTGTGCTGAAGAACAAGTTGATTCTCTCTTAAAAAAAAAAAGGAGGGGAGAAGGAGAGAAATATGTTACTGTAACCACCATAAACTTTTTCAGGTTTTCATCTCTGAGTTTCCATGCCTCTTGTCCAGAGCTATAAGCTGCTCTTTCATAAGCAGTCAATGATTTTTGTTTGTCATATGAAGAATAGACTTGATATTAGGCTGCTTTATCAATTTTTTTGCGTTTGAAATGCAAGCTGCAGTGTAACTGGGCTTATTCAAAATGTTGCAACCCTTATTCTGCTGGGTTTGTCGAAAAACTACATAGTTAAACACAGGTTTCTTCATAAATATTCATGCAGGTTTTTTCACAGTAAGGAGCCTGACTGGAAATTATGAATGCAAGGTACTTCTGAGCATGGATCAGTACTTTTAAAATAGAAAGTAGTTTAGAATACCCACAGTGCCTCTTGATCTGAAACCTGCATGAACAGGTGGTGGTTCTCTCCTTCATTTGAAGCTGGTGCTCTCAGATCAATCTATGCTCAGTAGGTCAGTGATAGGCGGCTCTGCCCCAAATAGCCCTCCCTCTGTCTCTCTAGCACTTCAGCACAAGTGTGGAAAACTTGCATTGACTGTACAGGACTTTGAATCAGTTCCTGGTATGATCTGAAGCACCTGGATGTGCATACAAAATGCACAGCCGTCCAAAAAAGGCAAAACTTCTTATCTCTAAAGCTAATATTGCAAGGGAAGCCAAATGCTAATCATTGCCATTCACTCTGACTTCTGTGGGGAAAAAAGCTGAATTTACTGCTCATTGAGATGGGTTTTTTTTTAAAGGAAGAAGGGGAGAGTGTGTGGTATTCGTGATAGACTCAGTAGACACAACACATGGCACTGAGGAAGCTGTATGTCTTCACTCCTGTTCAGGGAAATACCTGTCTGAAGAGTCATCAAATACAAAACTTGCAGAGTTCTCCCGTTCTGAATTCTGCCTTCTTTGAACTTCCATTGTATTTTCCCCCCTTTATTTAGTTTTAAAATGAATTTTTGCCTCTCTGTCAGGCCCTTTCTTGTGTGGTAAGATTACGAAGGGAATTTTTCTTTTTTCACTGCTGCAGGAAGCTGCTGTTGTACTTAAGTGCTTTCAAATGGAGTTTCCTGCAACCACAGAAATGTTGTGCAATGAGAGCAAGGGTGGGTGTGCCCTTGTCCTTCCTGCAACAAGGCAGTTGGTCTTAACTTCCACACGAATTGAAATGAATGCTTGTTGTCAGTTTTCGATCAGAATTAATTGTTCTGGTTAAAGGGAATGCTACTACGGCAAGTGAACATACCATGTCTCTTTTTGTGATTACTTTTCCTTTCTTCATTTCTGTTTTCTTCCTTAAACTGATGCTGTATTCACAGAAAAGAAAAATATGGTAAGAGCAAAAAACACTGGTAATTACATATAAAGTCAGGTTTCTGGTTTACACAGCACATTCTTGCTAGAACTGAGAAGCAGTCTCAGTACCAAAAATGTATTTTTAGATTTTTTTTTTTACTGTGTATTTAAAAAAGCCTAAATTTAAAAAGTTCTTGTCAGACAGGAATTTTGGCAAATAGAATAGGAATGGATCATTATCTGTATCTAAACACAGATTTGAATTCTTCAGTAATGATTCATTTTGTATTGGTTACAGCCATTAACCTTTTTTTTTAATGTTCTGGGTTTTTTGCAGATACATTATGTTCCAGCACTGCTTATGTGTCTGCTTTGTCTGACTTTCTGTGGATTCCAGCAGCGAGTGGCTTGTGACATGCTTATTTAAAGGGCTTCATCACTTCCATGTCTAATACAGAGGTTTCTCGAGCGATAAAAAGGTAATTAACTGTTGGGACTTTATCTGTAGTGGGAGAACACATTCATCTTTGAACCTTTGAAGGCTAACGATCCTAGGCCTGAAGGTTTCCCTAAAACATCCCCCTACTGCCTCAAAAAAACCCTCAAACAAACAAAAACCTAAACAAAAAAACACCCCTAAATTAAAAAAATGTTCTGAATGGGGCAGTGAATGCTGCATATTATTAAATTGTGAGAATTTTATATGTTCTCCACATTTTATTGAAATTTCTTCTGTAAGACATGGTTTTCAGTCTCCTTAATTAATTTCTTGCTGGTCAGTTTACAAAGAACCATATGAATTAGTGCAGCCCAGGGTACCTGGTAAAAATTATTGTCAAGTTCACTGGAGGTACAGACAGCAACAGAGTGTGTGTAAACAGCTTGCATTGCAGATGCTGCTGATTGTGGTTGGAGCAATATGGGGAAGGATTAATCTTATCCTGTAGAAGCTGTGGCTTGAAATATTTTATCCAGATTAGGAATATTGAAATAATCCTGTTGGTTCAAATCATCTGTTCATCAGTGCCAGAATCTGACCTTTTATACTTAGCAGCTTTGATCTCCAAAACAAGATCTTTATATTCCTGATTCTGTTACCCATTCTTGTTATATGGATAATTGGATAGGCCATTTTTCTTTTTCACTTCTTGATTATGTCAAACATCCTCTCTAAAATGTGTGTGGACTTGGTGGTTTTTGGTAAACAAATACCTTTGTGGTGCTGAGTAACTTATCTACAAAAGACCCATTCTGGATGTATTAAATCCTTTTTATTCAGCTATGAGGATTATTTACATTTACATTCATTACACAAACACAGAAATTCTTTTGAATTACAGTATGATAACAAATCAGTATACCCCAGAAAATAATACTCAAAGGTGTTCTGCAAACAGGTACGTTAGTGTGTTCCAGTATGTCTAGTCTCAAGTTACTCAACTTTTACAATGGTCAGAAGACTAGGTCATATTTTAAATAGTCGGGATCAACCACAATTTTTTTGCCATGTTTAATGCTTCTGTTGTGCTAATACAGTGATCTCTGGATAGAGCAAAGCAGGGAAAACTGTGTTCAATTGGAGACTTGTCTGCTAAGAAATACATGTGAAAGCAGTTTTGTTTTGTTTTTCACATGGTTGGTGGGTGGTGACCATGTGTTTCAGTTACTTTGACATAAGGCCCTGTCCATGTAACTGATTCAGTTATATGTATAAGACAGAGGCCAAGAAAATGTGTTTTCTATTTTTCAGCATATGAACTGATGTAGGAATATTTCTTGCTTTCACCTCTTTTGTCTGCACTTGGACTTAAAAGACAAATTTGAAACTTGAAAATTATTTAATTTAAAGTGGTGATGCAATTGTACAAATAGTCTCTCTTGAGATTTTTTCACATAGTTACACAGAACATTTGAAATTAGTGCAACAAAAAGAACTGAGTGGAGTATTCTGTTACAGTATTTACTTTGCATTTTTTACCACATTTTATTGATATTTCTCATTCTTAGGTGTGATTAGGCAAGGTTCCCTTTGTGGTTTATTGAGTTTTTTAATATAGAAACATAGAGGGAATGATAAGGTTTTTTTGAAAGAAAAAGTATGTTTGTAAATATGCAAACTTCATGAAGAAGAGCTTAGTTCACTCCTGAAATTGGCCAGGTTTTTAGTTAGGTGTACAAGCAGTAATTCCATTCAGTGTTGACTAGACATAATACCAAGGGACTAAGATGAAGGGATCTGTCAATTCAGGTGAAGGTTCGTATCAACAGAAGGCTAATATTGGAATATTTGAGGAAAACTTCTGTAGCAATTAAAGAAGAATTCCTCTGGAGATAAAAGGTATTAATATTTTGTAAGAGCAAGTGGTAGATCACAATCATTACATCTTTCATATTCTTGACAGAAGTAGGGAGAAGTCTTTTAAATAGTATGTTTTTAGAGATGTGGTAGTATTTTCTTATAAAACAAAGAATTCTGTGGTGAGTCAAGAGAGATACATTTTTTTCCTTGATTGAACACTTCCTTGTTACCGGTGCTACCTTTGGAGCTAAAAGCACAGATCTTCTCATTTAAGGGTGGCTGACTCTATAAATGTGGCATAGGGAATCCATATATCCCCTAGTTCAGGGCCTAAGGAATGTAGTGAATGACATTTGCATCTAGACATTGAGATTTATATGTTTATGATACACTATCTCTTTTTGTTGCTTAGTTTGGGAAGTAAAATGCTGCATTTTTCTTTTGGTGAGGGTGTCTTTTTTTGATTTTTTCTTTCCCCCAGAATCACCATCATGGTAAAATAGTTTTATCCTCTGTATGTGTTCTATCACATAACTCATGAAGTTGATTTTTTTTCTTTTTTAAGGTACTTAGCCTTTCTTTCCCTGCGGTTATAACTTTGATTTCTGTAGTACATGTCATCTTCAGCCCACATGAATGTATAGTCATACACTCATCCTTTCCTAAGTAATTGTAGTTAGGAACAGAAAATAATAAAAAAGAAAAACACCAACATGTTCCAAACAGCTCTTTTATGATAAAGCAACACAATTCAATATAAACAAAAGCTGTTGAAAATTGCATTTTAAGAATGTCACTCCCATCTGCCTATGCAAAACAATAAACATATTTTTGAGTTGAATAGTAGGATTTCCAAGTTCAGTATCTTCATTAATTGTTCAATATCTTTGTCAGTCACATATGCAGCCTTAGCAAGTTTGGGAAAGACACCAAGCTGACTATTGCAGCTGATGGGCTTGAGGGAAGATACCATCCAGAGGAACTTTGACAGGCTTGAGAAGTGGGCCTATGGGAACCTCATGAAATCTGACAAGGCAAAGAACACCTCATCCTGCACCTGGGTCGGGGCAATCTCCAGTATCAGTACAGGCTGGAGAATGAATGGATTGAGAGCAGCCATGTGGATAAGGACTTGGGGATCCTGATAGATGAAAAATGGGACGTGAGCTGGAATTGTGCACTTGCAGCATAAAAAGAACCATGGCCAACAGGTCAGGGGACGTGATTCTCCTCCTGTCCTCTGCTCTGCTCTTGTGAGACTGCACTTGGAGTCCTGCTTTCAAGTCTGGGGGTCCTAGCATAGGAAAGACATGGACCAGAGTAGAGCAAGTCCAGAGAAAGCCACAAAAATGATCAGAGTGCTGAGCCTTCTGTGAGGAAAGGCCGAGAGAGTTGAGGTTGTTCAGCCCAAAGAGAAGGCCTTAGGGAGACCTTATTGTGGCGCAAACCATTTTGTGATTCTAAAAATCTAAAAAAATCAAGTCTTTATAATTGATGTCTTGTGTAGACCTGGTATGCATTTTCAAAATATGAAATGCAAAATTCCGTAGTAGTTACTTGGAATCAGTTTTAAGAAATCAAACCTTATAGACTGTGATCAAAGTTTTTATGGTAAGAGTGGATAATACTGATGAAATTGTGATTGGAGTCACAGAAAAGCAAAGACGTTCTTCAACTGGCTTGTAGAATATGCTGTCCAATCTCTTTTTTAAACTTTTTTTTTCATTATCAAATATACTTGTGTTTATATATTGCATTAGTAATGTCTTTTTCTCTTTGATTACATTTAACAGAGAGGATTGTTAGCTTGAGTTCCTTAAGAATAGACTTAAATGATTATCCTGAAAGGACGTGGTCTTGGAAGTCCCTCCATTCATAGGTACAAACCAAGTCTGCTTACTTAGATTCAGCACATTTTAAGTGTCGGCTTAAGAGTAAAACTCAGCTAAAAGGTGCTATTCCTACCCTTTTCTTCATCAGTGCCAGCTAGCTGTTATGTCTTTTAAGTTCTTAGTGCAATAGTTGTGTTTGAACGGGGAGTATAATGACTTGTATAGATGTCATTGAAGTGTTTCTTTTGACTTTCAGGTTTAACTAGCATGTTTTAATTGGACAGATGAGCACACATTGTCTAAAGTCCAGTTGGACTCCCAATTAATATTTTGTTTTCTCCTGTTATAATGTCTGTTACTCTTCATCTAGAGCTATATAGTAAACCAAAGAGAAATTTAGCTTTTAGTAAACACCTAAGTCATTCTCTTGTTCCCAGGTGTTCATGTTTTTCCTGTGTCAGAACAGTACTGTAGGAGTATTACAAATAAAACCAAGTACAGTTAGTCAAGAAGTACTTCTTACGTTTCTTGTAGGCAAATGCTCTGAACAGAACCAAAACGAACTATGGCTTGTCTTACGATGACAAATATGGAAAGCACAGCAACTGCTGCTGTCCACCAGAATGGTGACATCCATGGGAATACCAGTGCACCCAGGCAGACAGAGCCATTGCTTCAAGTGTACCTTTATCATTCTCCGGGGAAGACAGGAGAAGATTGCCTTCAATTTCCAGCTGGAGAATATGTTGCAGAAGAGCTTTGCGCTGTTGCCTGTAAAGCCTGTGGTAAGTATATACTTAACAGTTTACTTAATGAATTGGTGAAAATCAACTTCATAGAAGAAAGTTTTTAACAATCCAGAGCTCATCAAAATGGTGACATTTGAACCAAAAAGCTGATTTCTCTGTTCTTTCAGAAGTAATTAGCACCAGGCTGTAAAACTGTTTCCATTAGAATAGTCGTGAAACTGAATTATAGTTGGGTCACTGTCATCTTTTATCAAATAATTGAAGGGTATACTATCCTTTACCTGGGAGTCTTCTTTTATTGGCTGAGATATAGTTTGGACAGTTAAATCACTGCAGGAGCCTAGAAATTCCTTTCTGAGGCAACCCTGCAAAATAGATTGGTCCTAGAAGTAATGAGTGTGTTGTATGTTATACATGCTTAATTATTTTGCAGATGGTAACTACTCTATTAGATATAACACGACTTCTTGTGTTTGTGGTTAATGCTTTTCATAATCATTTAGGAAATAAAGTGTGTAAATATCAGGGTAGTGCATTTTAGCACCTGTTGTATATGGCATGAATTGGCTAATATAAATATTAGTCTATCAAAATGTTATTCTGTAATTGCATTTGTTTGATGCATGCATGCAAGAGCTCAGCCTTTTTAAAAACATTTTATTTAAAAATCAATTTTTTGAAAAATGTAATAAATATGAAACTTCTGTAGTTTATATTTTTTTTAAAAAAAACTGTCTGAACATGAAACTGAATATCATATTTTCCAAGCAGAAACAAAAGAATACATGAAGTGTCTTGAAATTAATTTTAAATTGACTAGTCAGTCGTGGTTCAGTTCTTACATGTTAGCTAGCATGTTCATTGCTGTGTAAAACATTATAAATGTCATACCAAAACAAATAAAAGTCATTACTCTCAGCCTGAGGGACAAGGTGGTGTTAGAGGAACCAAATGATGGTAGAAATGAAATATGAAGGAGAGATTGTTCTAGAGGTTACAGAATCATTGTGTTAGGTGTGTCTTCTAAATTCAGAATCAAAGACTTGTTTTCTCAAATCATGATCTTAAACCTTTTGATCTCTCAAATAATCTTAAATGGAATTTCTCTTTTAAGCTGTTTTTTTCATGTCTTTACAATCAGTTTATAGAACTGTCAGGCAGTCAAGGCCATTTGAACAAAAGTAGAAGTAATGACTCAAGAAAGCCACCAGAGTTGGTGCAAGAGAGTGATAATGCGAACTTAATGTGATACTTTACAAAATAAATGTGATTCTTTGCAGAAAAGCTGTAAACTTTGTTCATAATTTTTCTTTTATTCAAAGTGTGAGTTATAAATAAAACCTAGAAATCTATGTTTAAAAATTAGCATGTGTAATTGAAAATAACATTAATTGAATTTTGTTGTGTTGTTAAGTAAATCAGACACAGACTACTGGAAACATTTGAAGTCTGAATTTGAATCTTGAATGTGCTTTTTTGTATAGAGAAAGAAAGTTAGTTGATTTGTATACTGGATTAGTGATACTATGCTATATCAATAATTCTGCAATCAGATACTTCCCAGTGTCTTTTAAGTGGATTTCAGAGTATTTATCATTAGGTAAAGTAATTTAAAAAAACTAAACAACTTTGGACTGCACACTGTAACTTCTACCAGAATAATACATTATACAGAAGATGAGTATTACATGGAAAAAGAATTTTCTTTTAATATTTAAACTAAAAATTTGTTTGTTTGTTCCATTGGCTGAAAAATATGAGTTAAAAATATATGCCTCACTTCTACATTTAATCCAGATTTTTACTGAATTCAGGTTAACGAAGTGTAGATATTTTTATACGCTAGATAAGTGAGTTTGTAAATCAGAGTTAAAACAGTTATAATTACAAGCAAAGCATTGCTTTGGTATTATATATATATTTATGCCATGTTGTTGAAAATCTTAATACATTAGTAGCAAGGTAAGCAGAGATAGTCACTTTAAATCCCACAAGAACATTTGAACAGCTCACTGAAAAACGTTTTGACAAAGTCAACCAAGGAGAATAGTTTTGTTTAGCATTTTGCATTTCTGTCATGGCTTGTCTCCGGGTGTATAAGAATCCTAAATTTCTGTAGGATGTTTTGACTTTATTTACTGTCTGACAGGCTTATACTCTCATATCCTCATCCCTTTCTGTTAGGATCATTAAACTCTAAAATCTTACCTTTTTAATGGAAGTAGAATCCCAAGACAAGAATGAGTTTTGCAATCCTGACAGGCTTGCTGAGTTTTGGGCAGCTAGCAGTTAACAAAAGACCTTGAATTTGGCTTCTGTGTTTGTGGGTTTGCTTTTTTTTTTAGTGTTGATATCCTGAAACTTCAGGTAGGAACCTTTTAATTCTCACCCATCTGATTTGCAAGTGAATTGGAAATTCCCTGGTACTTTCCAAGAAAAGTGGTGGTCTCTCTTGGAAAACCGTAATATAGCAGAGAATTTTTAATTATACCTAAGTAACAACATTATTTCAAAACTTTTAATGTGACTAAGTGCTGACAGCGTTTGCAGTCAATTAAACATTTTCAAGAGAGCAACTCTGTTGCATAATGTGATGATTGTGATGACCACTTTGCTTGTACCCTTCAGAAGAGATGCCTTGCTACTAACAAGGGAATTTTAAGGAGATTTTCCCTAACATGCTGAATTTACAGAATTCACGTGACTCAGAGTTCACATGGCTCAGAGTTATCATTCATTTTAAGTAATCATTGGGGGGTTGGTTTTTTTGGATGGGGTTTTTTGTTTTGGTTTGATGTTTTTGTTTTGCTACAGGGGTTTTTTGGTCTTTTCCCCCCGCCCCCCCCGGTTTGATTTAGTTTGGGGTTTTTTTTCCTTTACATGATAGCGTTTCCTGAATATCCACACAGAACATGCTGCCCCCAGCAGCTACCCTGCGGCAGGTGAGGAATGAATCAGAACTTTGGGCAATTCTGTTTTGCTGGGAAAGGAAACGCGTGCTTTGATTTTCTATTCAGAAAGCACTTTGTTGACAGGGTAGTGACATTGAATGTGATGTCAGAGTTCGGTAAGCCTCTGGTTTATATGAAAGATGAGCATAACATATTATTTTTATGTAAGAAAAGGCAAGCAAATTTGCATCTGGTACGTGCAGAACTTCCTGAGTTTTAAAGAGTTTACTTCCAGTTGTGTGTGAAAACTGACTAATATTTGTATTAGACTTCGAAAATTGTTTTTAATCATTCATCTAATTTTATCTGTATCTGTCTAATGACTTTCATGCTTGAAATGACAGTTTCATAAAATGGTATATCTACTGTAGACTGTGCTTGGCTTTCACATTTCATAGTGATGTCATGACTTGTTGTGACTTACACTTTATGTTTTTTATTTTTTTCTTTAGAGAGGGACATTACTTTATGAAAACATACTGTATGGGAGAAAAAGTGCCTAATGCCAACAAAGGAGGAAATACAGAAAAACTGTATTTCCTTAGCTGCTTCAGGGTAAATGAGGTATTGTGACTTGTCTGAATGTGAAACTCTAAAATCATAATGAGGAAAAGATCAAAGTACTATGCAAATAATTTTTTTAGGCTTGAAATAGAAGCTTGAGGAATGAACTCAGGCTGTTTTGTAGTCTTTCATGATGATGTAATTGACAGACTGTAAAGTATGTCAAAGCTCCTTTCTTTAGCCTTATGTACTAAATAAATTGTCAAGAGATAGTCATGTTTTTGTCTTTGCAGTAGTCCAGAAAATTTGATAGCTCTTGCTGGAGAAGCAAAGTGGAAAAAATTCTGCTTAATTATGTCTGAGTCACTGTCTTCTCTCCTAATTTGTCATCAACTGAGTTGATGACATGGTTAGTGCAGTGCAAAAATTCAGGGGAGGCTTTTCAGTACCTCTTGTGAATAGCTTTTATGATTTTACTTGGGTAGAAAAATACATTTCTCAGATGTTTTCGCTATTGTTGACATGTCTAGGTTTCAACAGAAGACTTCAATTCCCCACTCCAGTCTTTTTGTTTTCATTGTTTCAGGAGAGAGCACTTAAATAGTGCAGTTATTACTCACTTGAAAAGCCTCTGCAATTACATGGCCTCTTCGCTTTTGTCAGGTTCTTCTGAATTATTTTCAAGACTCTAATAAAGGGATTTGCTTTATTTTTTATAATTGTTGAGCGTTAAGTGTGGCAATGAAATTGCATAGTTCTTAAGGGGAATGGGAAAAAAAGGTGTAACTCCTTTTCTTGAAAAACACGTTTGATCTGTATGTCTTTGAGCACTGGCAGTGTATGGTGCAAGGTACCATTCAGAACTACAAATGCCAAAGTATGAGAGATGGATGAGTGCAGTTTACTTTTCATACAAAGGAGGACAGCAGCAAGGATTTTTGCTGTTGTTGTTAATATTAACATGTCTTATTTGTAGGGGAGTATTAATGTCATGATCCTTGCTTAGTTAAAGTCTCAGAATGGATTTTGCTCTGGGTCTTTTTGAGAAGCAGAGTGGTGGTGCGGGTGTATGTAATGTATTGGGTAAGATACAGCAGCTTAACATTTGAATTTAAGAATATGACTTGAAAATTTTTTCTCGTACAGTGTGCTTACAGGGCTTGTTAGCAGTTTGGGTATATGTATTAGTGAGGCCAGGTAAATATTCAGCATTTCCTTGTGTGTGGCATTTGAAACAGGCTAGTAAGTCTCACATGCATTGCACTGTAATTGATCTGAAATTATTTGGGATACCGACACCACACGGCCTTAAAACTGCTAAGTTAATTGTTACTGCTTTATAGACAACTGATATGTAATGTACTGTAGTTAATCCCACTACACACATCAAAAGAGAACCATGTTGAATTTTTGCGATAGGTTTCTTTTTAACTCCATAAAATATTTCTCATAACTCAGATTGATCAAATATGTTTTATTGTGCCTTAAATTTGCAACATTTAGATTTACAGTCAGTCCTTCAGTTACTAATCCCTTTGGGTTTATTCCTGTGGGGAATTGTTTAGTTTTAGTTTCTCTTTTGTTGCTTTACGTAATGCTTTTCATTTCTGTAGTTTCCTGTAAGTCAATGACTCGTTTCCATAGAAAATCATGTGTTAGGACCTGCAGTTCTGGTATGTTTTGGTGAGCTTTGGTTTAAGAATGCATCAGATGATTAGCCTATAGATTTCAGCAGTTTAATCTTCACAACTGCACAATAGAACTCTTGTCTTAGCCTTTTTACTCTTCCTCTATAGAGATAAACCCTATTTTGTATCAAATTTAATAAACTAGTTGTTATTTAAGAATGAAATATGTTTTGTTCCCCAAGGTTATGTGGTTTTATATGTGGAGTTGATTAGTTGTTTTGTCTAAACTGTCTTACATGTAGTTTAGATGTGATGAAAGAAATTTGGGGTCTGCCCTCTTCAATAATTACCTA
The DNA here is from genome assembly GCA_013396775.1 of Cephalopterus ornatus. Classification (NCBI taxonomy): domain Eukaryota; kingdom Metazoa; phylum Chordata; class Aves; order Passeriformes; family Cotingidae; genus Cephalopterus; species Cephalopterus ornatus. The sequence continues at coordinate 87,036 of VZRE01006280.1, read as the reverse complement.
GGTGTTGTCCAGAACAGAAGGAAGTAAAGGATTTCTTTTTACTCCTGGTTTCTTGTGGGAATTTCAATTATTTAATTCTAAGGATTTGGGCAGGACTGTGGGTACTTTGCCTTTTCCCATAATTCTGTTGTCTCCTTAAGTTATTTTTATTGCCTTTACCTGTCTTTTTTTTATTATTTTTTTTCTTTTTTATCCTGAAGTGTATTGCTTTAATGGAAAGTTTTCTTTAGTTATGACCTACTATGTCTTTGACACTGTAATTTTTCATCCTACTCTCTGACCTCTACACCTATGTCTCTTCCTGTCCTCAAAATATGTTTTTCAGTGGTTGCAGGTCATCCTTTTGTGCTGTCAATTCTCTGGCGTTTAGCCTGTTTTCCAAATCTAACATGGGCATCACATGGATGCATAACACTGCAGCATGGTACAATGCTGTGGCATCTGTTGTATGTTAGGCTGTGCTTTCAGCTGGGAACCTCAGAGCCAAATTAAAATTCTGGTACTGCTGAAGAGCTGATGCTCAACTGATTTCCATAGTTTGTGATTAAGTAGGATTGCTTGTCATTAAAAATTCATAAATTATTGAGGGGAAAAATATTTTCCAGTTCTGTTTTATTAACAATATATGTTTGGGTTTGTTTTCAACTGAGTTACTAAAATGGAAATGGCAGGTGGTTGTCCTAGTCATGGTGACTTTCTTTATATTGCTTTACTACTTATTTTTCATCTGTCTAACGTCTTAAAATCAATCCCTAGATCTGATTTTGGGAAAGGTAAGAAAAAAGAAGTAATGTACTGTTTCTAAACTGAGATGTTAAGAAGACATTGTATTAAATGCCATATAGAAAAAATCTTGTAATCTAACAGTCAAGTACAGGATAACAGGTGAACACAGTCTACAGTCAGTGAACATAAAGGAAGAATGAGAAATCAAACCACCAAAAGGAGTCTGCAGGTTATGGGATAATGACTGCAGTGCTGTTGGCAATAGTGATACCTGTTGCTGATAGCAGTGGAGCACTGTGCCAATCTGCTAATTTTAACCCACAATATTTTTCTAATATTTTGTGAAAACACTTTCCTGTGGACATTTGCTTCTCTGTTCTTCCTTTAGGTATAATGCCAGTGTACCATAATATGTTTGCGCTCATGAGTGAAACAGACAGAATGTGGTATCCCCCTAATCACATCTTCCACGTAGATGAAGCAACTAGACTCAAGCTAATTTACCGGATAAGGTAATCTAAATCAAATGTTATACAACTTTCGTGGTCGTAGAAAACTATGTGAGAAAACACAACCAGTAGATATTTAGTTGAACCATAGTTTCTCTTAGAAGATATGAACAGATTGTTGGTGCTGTCTGGAAAAGAGATAGATAAAAGAATCAAAATTGTTGGAGTTTGAATAACATATTTTATCAATATTCTATATCCCATATATTTACCAATGTCAGATTGAAGAAGCAAACAGTAAAAAATATAGAAGAAGTAAAAATACTGTTTTTCTTAATAATGATACATCTCATCTCCTCTGTGCTTGTCTGCTTGAAATTAGTGATGGTTCCAGAATACAAAGTGGTTACTCTGTGTAGTCAGGCATGTGTCTGCAATAGAACCATTTTTCCCAACCTCATATTTGAATGTAGGCATCTAAAACAACAGTCAGAGTTTTCCTTTTGTAAAACATTTTCTTTATTTACATTATATAATGTGGCCTGAGTGTTTCTTTAGCAATGGTTTCAGAGGAAACCAGAAGACACCAACAAAATTCTCTGTATTCTGATGAGTGAGAATAACTTTGCAAAGGTCCTCGTTCCTGTCACTACAATTTATCACCCTGCTTAAATGCTGTAGTAGTTTGACACCAAGAACTGGATCTGAAACCTCTGTCGACTAACTGGGACTTCATAGTGGTCCTGCAAACCAGCCAGCACTAATTACGTGTATGTGAGAACAGTAATGTCTGAAGTTGATAAGCAAAAGTATCCGTTCATTGACTTCTGCTTAAATCTATTTCCTAACAGGTTTTATTTTCCCCACTGGTACTGCAGTGGCACCAACAGAGCATATCGGTATGGCATTCTTCGCGGTGCAGAAAGCCCTGTTCTTGATGATCTTGTCATGTCTTATCTATTCGCACAGGTATGATTTGCTTGCTTATTTTTTAATGGAGATTGGTAAAGGTTGTCAGTATTTCTTCCCATTCTATCTTCTGATAGAATGTGTAGGCTCTTGAAAGCTTGAAGCCACATAAGATGAAAATTAAATTCCATGTCCTATTGTGTGTTTGGAGAGATGAAGCTCAAATGGCAGTTTTAGGGGGAGCAGTGAGAGTGTGTGGGTTGAACTGGCACAATGTAGAACATCCTCCCCATATTGACCTGTTTGAGATTTGAAACAAAAATATTTTGAAAACAACATTTGTAAGCATGAAGGCAGATGGTATTGTTTATGAACAAGTGCATCTTTTTGTGGATGAAAAAGTTCATTCAGAAGAATGCAGTCTAAAAAAAAAACCAACAAAAATCCCAAACAAGCCAAACCTAAACAATCAAACAAAACAACAAAAAACACCCAACAACTGCAGCCCAGGCCACTTCTATTGACAAGCAGCAGTGCTACAGTTTTCATTTGCTTTCTTGCTTTCTTTCTCAGTGGCGAGCTGATTTTTTGGATGGATGGGTACAGATGCCTGTTACTCACGAAACACAAGAAGAATGCCTTGGAATGGCTGTTCTAGATATGATGAGAGTGGCCAAAGAAAAGGACGAAACCCCACTGGCTATTTACAATTCAATCAGGTAGCTCCATAATTCATAACTCTTTGACACCTGTCTGATATCTAAAACCAGTATTTTTGCACCTTAATATCTGGGAGGAGATGTTCAGCTGCTGGCAATTGATGTATTCAAATGGTCACATAAATCCTATAGTGTAACCTATAGTGTAAACTAGAAATTAATAGAAGACTCGTATCATCGTGGCCATTCATGTTTTGGGGACATAGATTTGGCTCTCCTAATGAAAACTAAGGCAGCAGCTTCCTATGTGGGAAAGTACATAAGCAATAATTGGAGGTGAGACACCATTCTGGAAGTCATCAGATCCAACCCCTTGTTCAGGGCCAACTTCAAAGTTAGGTGAAGTTACTCAGGGCCTCATCCGGTAAAGTTCAGAAAATGTCTAGATATTGGAGATTCCACCATACCTCTGGGCAGCTTTGTCCTGTGCATAACAAAAAGTGCTTCTACAAACACATCAATAGCAAAAGAACGGGCAAGGAAAACTTCCATTCTTTGTTGGACATGGCGGGGAACACAGTCACCAAAGATGAGGAAAAGGCTGAGGTACTTACCACCTTTTTTGCCTCAGTTTTCAACAGTGAGACAGGTTGTCCTCAGGACAAATGGCCTCCAGAGCTGGTAGACAGAGACAGGAAGCCGAACAGCCCCCCTGTAATCCAGGAGGAAACAGCTTGAGACCTGCTGAGACACTTGGATCCTCACAAGTCTATGGGACCAGATGGGATCCACCCAAGGGTGATGAATGAGCTGGCAGAAGAGCTGACCACGCTCTCCATCATTTACTAACAGTCCTGGCTCACTGGGGAGGTCCCAGATGACTGGACGTTGGTGAATGT
>VZRE01006280.1:33112-65819 GCA_013396775.1 Cephalopterus ornatus | reverse complement strand
TTATAAATGGACTGTAACCTTCTCAGAAAGCCTGATCTTATTTCTCTCGTTGCCCTCCTTTCCTTTTGTCTACATTTTTTCATGATACCCATGAAGCTCTTTACAACTGTGAGCTCAGCCAGCTTCTAGTTGTGGTTTTATGGAATTACCAATAAAGGAGATGCTATTTTTCTCAGCTTTCTCTCTTTTCTTATCTTCCTTCAGTAACTGTTTGGAAATTTCTGAACTGATTGCTCTAAATTATGCCAGCCTTTCTTTTGATGGAAAATGATCAGATGTACATTCAGTGAGATAACAAGTCTAGGTCGAGAGCTGTAATTTTTGGCTGCTCTGGTGAGAATGTTAAGGCTTCTGTAACTCTTAATGGTTGCAAAATGACTTATCTATTTAATTCCAGAAACTACAGTTTTATGAAGATAGGCACCAGCTTCCTGCCCCCAACTGGACAGAACTTGCAAACCTTATAAACAACTGTATGGATTATGAGCCAGATTTCAGGCCTTCTTTTAGGGCAATTATACGTGATCTGAACAGTTTGTTCACTCCAGGTGAGTCTGTGATACAGCAAGAACACACTAGACAAAAACACTAGCAGGAACACACTAGACCTGGTTCCTATTGGTTCACTTTCATGTGGGGCCTTCCTTCTTGGTACATTTTTTGCAATACGTGTGCGTCTTTGACTGCAGATTACTGTATAGAAATTAAGGTGGCTGTTAATATTCTACAGAAGTTGGAGGATGCCAAAGAAAGGTAGAACATGCTGTGATTGTAATAAGGTTCTTCCTGGTTTTGTTCATTACTCTGTGCCTTCTGCTTCCTTCTCTTCTTCCTTCCGCCTCTCAGATTACGAGCTATTGACAGAAAGTGATATGTTGCCAAATATGAGAATTGGAGCACTTGGATTTTCTGGTGCTTTTGAAGATCGGGACCCAACACAATTTGAAGAAAGACATCTTAAGTTCTTACAGCAACTTGGCAAGGTAGGCTGTTTAAAATTTTCTAATAGTCTAGGAAATAACTGCGTGTTTTGGTTATCTTTTGATGATCCCATATACGTTATTTCCATTGAAACTTCTGTTATAGAAATTAGTAATTTCAGTCATATCTGAGCACCACATGCAGTTCCTTTTTTCTCTTTTTTCACTTTCACAATATCCTTAGATACTGTGAAAGTTAATTGGCCTCCACAATGAATCCAGTCACATCAAAAGGCCAGAGTATTTTTCTGTAATGACATAATCTTTATATATATACATATGTATACATAGACACACACACACACACTTGGTATTCAGTTAACAATACTCTGGAGCAGTCCTGCACAGCACTAGTGGGATTGGGGTTTTTGTGCATGCATATTCTGAGAAATCTGAATATACAGTCTTTGAATTTAATATTGTACTCAACATACATGTAGACCTTGAACCTTTTGGACTTTAGAAATCAGCATTTGGTTACTAGTTTTGGAAGTCATTGCAGTCAGTCTGTGTGAAAGCATGCCTACACAGATGACCAACTGCAGTTGGCAGATCTTCATCAAGAACCATTTTTCCAGAATGGTTCCTTGCTGGTATAAGATAGCTATATATTCCTTTGGCTCCAGATACTAGTGGAAGCAAATCTGAAAGCAAAGTAACAGAACTATTTTGATTTGCAAATGGTTGATTGTTGTCTCTAAGTAGTAGCATAGCATGGGGAGACCAACAGAGTGGTAGGTGTTGGCTGCATAAAAGAAGTCAAAGACAATATAAACAGAGAAAGGGAAGAATGTAGAATCAAGAAAAGGAGGAGAATTAAGAACTGAGAGGAAGGGATTTATGCAAGAGCAGGAAAAGGAGTGTGCCAGCTGACGGTTTGGAAATGCAAGTAGAAATTTGTGAAGGAGGAGAAAATGAATGGACATCACACCCTCTTCTTGTCCTTATTCCCTGTGCATTCCTTTCCTGTTTGCTTCCTTTCACAGAATATGTTTTGTTTAGAACTGATACCCATGATTCCTTTCCCAGTTTCTCTCAGGGAGGTTTTGTGACATTTCACACCTTAATGCTTAATACAGTGAGCACTGAACAAACACTACAAATGCTGTACACTAAGAAACACTAAGAAAGAGAGAATAACGTGGACTTGTTTTTAATTCCCAAGTATTTCCATTTGTGATCTAGGGAAATTTCGGCAGTGTTGAGATGTGCCGGTATGACCCACTGCAGGATAATACTGGAGAGGTGGTGGCTGTGAAAAAACTGCAACATAGCACAGAAGAGCACCTTAGGGACTTTGAAAGAGAAATTGAAATACTTAAATCTCTGCAGCATGATAACATCGTTAAATACAAAGGAGTATGCTACAGTGCAGGTATGTGCTATATTGAGTACACCTTCAAGTGTACACCTAAGTATGCTTACTGAGAAATTCTGAGAAGTAAGTGTTTATGACACCCACTGACTTGTTCTAGCTCTACCAGGACTTACAGAGTACAAAACAAACTAACTGGTGTCTGTTGTGTACTACATCTCAGTACAAGGTGGACATTTTATTTGGTCAGTTCATTGTATAATTTCATTTATTTAAAGTACTGTTTTGACTATTTGCATAGCTTTATGTAAAAGCATAAAGGACTTCCTAGAAAAGAATATAGGGTTTAAGTGGGAAAAATGCACCATTTTGTAGCTGTTATTGGTTTTTTTGTGCAATGTAATATTTCAGAGTGGATATTACTAAGTTCTTGTATATCCTGTACAGTAAAAGAGTGTACAAGAAAAAGTTTCAGAAACAGATCTGTTTGTGTGAATTGGTGATGCCACTGAAATTGATGAATGAAAGTGTGGGCTCTGCCCAGGATCTTACTGTAAAAAGAAAAATCTTGGGTTCAAAATCAGGCTAAGTTTTTAAAGATAGTAAAATTGGTGACAAGTTGATGTTACTTGCCACTGACAACTGTGTTTCATCTCATCTTGACAATACACATGTATACGCTTTTATTTTGCTTTCACAATAGTAGATAAAGTATTGATGAGATAATCTTGATTAGTGACATACTAGTATATCAAGCATATCCACATTGCTGTTAAGTTTAAATAAGTGGCATTTCCTAAGCAAATGCGGTGAAGTAATATATGAAAAATGGCATAGTGATGTACAAATCAGAATTTAATTTTTTGGTATAAAGACTATTTTCTATTACTCCTGTTGATGTTCTAAAATAATTAGATTTAAAAACTTGCCATTGGAAAATTACAGAAAAATTAAGTGCATTTTTTATTGTTGTTGTAAAAGGTCGTAGGAATCTAAGATTAATTATGGAATATTTACCATATGGGAGTTTACGAGATTATCTTCAGAAACACAAGGAGAGGCTGGATCACAAGAAGCTTTTGCTGTATGCATCTCAGATATGCAAGGTAGGAAATTTCAAATTATTTATGGTTTTCAAGAAAGTTTTGTCTTTTTGGTCTCATCCCACGTGTCTCAGAATAATTATAATTGGTTGTTTTGGTGTAACGTTTACAATACTGCTGGGCTGCTAGCACCACATGACCCTAAAAAAAGTAGCAATATATATTCACATAGTCAAGACCTGGAAAAACTCCTGAGTATCTTAGTACAGGATGCTGAGACTGGCCTATCTGCTGACTGAGGCAGAATATACTCCATTTATTTTTCTGTATTTTCTAGTTTACTGAGGTTGTATTTCAATCAGAATAATTAAAGCCTATCTTCTCGCTAATGAGACCTGAAATAGAATTTAGTAGGTGTTAATGTACTGACTCAGGTAATCTGTTTGGGACATACTATAACTGATTTTTCAGAACTTTGACATTCAACTATAAAACCACTATAACAACCTGTATATGTTTAAAAAAATTACTTCAAACTGTGAATAATATTAGATTATTTAGCATAAAGAGCGAAGATACATGATTTCTGTATGAAGAACTAGAAGCCATAAAAATACCCAAAGCTGTAATAAAATATTTGGTACTGAACATAATTCATAAAATTCTGCAAAGGGGAGCAAACATCTGATCTTTATTGCCATATCTAATTTCCTTAGAAAGAGTACTTGTGCATACCCTGGTTTTATTCTGTAATTATGCTTTAGATACAAGAAACTATAGACACTTTAGATTTCATTGAATATTCAGTAGTTTGGGGGGGAAAAAAGGGGGGTGAGGGAGAGAGAGACAAAAATAAAAAAAAATAGCCACACCCCATAAAGGCATGTACCAGAATTATTTCAAATTCCTTTTCCCAATACCCACATCAAAGACATGGAAACAGTAGGTTACATAAAATTAGTAAGTATTCTTTAGGGTATGTAGCCCACAGATGTCTGGTAATAGTGCCCTGCCACACTCAGAGCAGAAGACTTCCATTCTGCAATATCCACAGAAAAGGCCTGACAAAAATCAGGAGAGAGTCTCTGCCAGAGCCGAGATCTTCTGTAGGCATTCAAACTTTCACATGGTGGAAAGAGCTTGCTACTTCCCTGCTTGAAAGTGGCCTAACTTATGAACTCTTTAGCTGCCTGACTTGGTGCATGTACAGAGGGTTGACTGCAATTTAACAGCTATCTCACCTATTTATGTGCTTCACTGAAGCACAGTGATGTGGGTAGTCTCCAGCAAAACTCCTTGATGGGCAAACTGTGTGGAATGAGATGGGAAAACAGAAAATGTTAGCAAGTCTGTGGCAAGTGTCACAGAAAGAACGATTCAACATGTGACCATCTACTCAGAGGGTCGAAGAGCCTCTGATCCATGTGTCCAAAACAAGAAGTCATTCTTCAGTAACAGGCCTAAGAAATTCTCTCAGAATTATTTCTACAACAAAATAACTTATGCTGGTAAGTCACCGAAAACAATCTTTTTTCAAGCAGAACTAGAAGAGTCTTAATACTCAGCACCAACTCTGAGGACGATGACTGCATCTTTCATAGATAATGATGCAACAGGGACCTGAAGGTGCCTGCCATGTGTACTCTCATAAGAAGCTGTGGAGCGTATGTAAGTCTTCAGGCCTTTATTCAAAGCCTGGAGGAACAATAGTGGCGACATAAGTCAGGACCTTGGTCTCTGAGACAGAGGTGTCTGATGGGAGGACTGGAAAGTGGATTTTGGCCTTTGGAGGCTGTGCAAGTATGGCAGGAATCTTTGAGAAAGGAGCTGTATTCAGAAAGTACAAAGGAAAAGGGTCTTGATGTGTGTGTATATATACATCTATAAAAGAATCTTCAAAATACTACAGGTCTTCAGGATGGTGAGAAATAAGAATAGGAGATGAAATGACTGCTTCCTAAGTGCCAAGCACCAGCTGAGACAAAGGGAGCTAAAATATGCCTCCTGCAGATACTTAAGTGGGAAAAACATCCTGCTTTCATGTGACAAACCATGGGTACAAACAATATGAAAGTGTGGGAAACCCACATAGAACTTTCTCTTAAAGAACTACATTTTCACGTCCAGGGGAAGCGAAGTCTAAGAGTTACAGTGAACATGCCTTACTTTGCACTTTATGAACCTGCAAAGTAGAGGTTATATCAATTGCTTTAAAATTTCACTCTAATCTGCAGCATTCTGTTACTCCAAAGCAACTTAATTATAAACCTAGTAAGTACCTGATACTGTCAAAATGAAACCTGAATGCTGCTTCTTCTTCTTCTTGAAGCTCTTTAGCTCTTTTTCCTTCTCTTACAATGTTTGCTCTTTCAGCATCTCACCTTTCTTCTTTCTGCTGTGCCTTTCTGTCACTGTAATTCTTGGGGTTTTTTAATCAAAAACCTTTTTCCCTCTGCCTTGCTGCTCTCCTCTCAAGTGTGTTAGAGAAATGAAGGCATGCCCATACCAGGAGGGTTAAGATGAATGTGTTTGGTTGCTTGCTGTGTTTTGGTTCCTTGCTACAATACTGGGAAAGGATTTTCCTATCTCTTAATGCTTGAAATGCTTCAGGTTGTCCTTGCTGAAGAGCACACCTTTAAAGATAGAAACATTTGAAAACATATAATTAAACTCCATTGTTAGACTAATGCCACAGGATTATGATTTCCACTTTGAATTTGCATGACTTCAATTAAATGCCTGTCTTAGAATCGGTGTTTTCTAGGCTGACAGATAAATTACCATCAAACTTTAGGGCTGTTTTCCACATAGTACATACTAGTAGGAAAATCTGTAGCTGCAGAAAAAACTGCATAGACTAGTTGTACCAGGAACACGAGAGTCTCCTTTTGAAGAACCTAGGTTGGGTGTTTTTCCAGATGGCAGTGAATAAGTGGGCAGTGAAGAATGGGACATTTTTCAATGGTTTTGTTCTTGGAATGGGCTGTGAAGAGAACAGTGATGCCACCCCGTGGTGCTGAGGGGTTGTGGAGTCTAAGAGGAAGGTTGTGCTTCAGAGCCAAACTCTTTCTAAAGTTCCTCACATGAAAAAAAAATTAAAAAATAAAAGAGAGAGAGAAATAAGTCTTTTATATCTAAAAGACTATATAAATAAAAGACTATTTATATTTTTATATATACTACTTAATAGTATAACACTGATGTTCAAAACTTTTGAGTTCACCAACGCTATTAGTGTAATTTGTTATTTTTCAGTTGTGTTGAAGGAGTGACACGCATTCTTAAGACACTCTGAAACTGACAGCTTGCTTTGTGATTCCTTTCACATAGGAGTTGGGTATCTCATGATGTTGTGCAACATCAATTTCTGCCCATCATTTATGGCTGTCTAAGCAAGACCTTCTTGTCTTAGTAATGCCATTACACACACTGGCTCCTTCCACATTTTGTTGTTAGCAAAAATAATTAGGTGGATTGGTAAGAAGGGATCATCAGCAACAAAATACAACATGGCTTTGGACCAATGTTTTGTTACAGCAATCTGTGGAAATATAACAAAAAGCAGAACTCTGTTGGTGAATAATGATCCATACAAAAGAGAAACAAGACACATGGGTAGGAATACAGTCAGAGAGTCGTTGTCAAATTCAAGGAATCATAAATTTTCATGGAAGCAATCAGGAAAGCAGATGTACAAAGTAAAGAAAAAAGAGTACATGAAATGGGACAGTTTTCTCATGTGCTGTTGACTGTGTAGCTTAGCCCAAGTTTTATTTTCCTTCTGTGTATCACCAGAAAACCGCATTTGGCCACAGAAAGGAGCTGTAACAGCTAATTACAATAAAAAATATTTGGTTCTGACAGGTGCCCAGTCTACATCCCTCCAGTTTAAGGGAGTCTCTGAGCTTGGAAAAAGTAACTCCTCAGGGAAGACAAATGTTCAAGCACACCGATTTTAATAGTGATTGGGTTTTGGTTTTAACTTCAAGGTTAATTCATCCTCTTAGGGAAAGTGCAGCTACATAATGGTTAAAAGTAACTCTTTTTCTATTGTGTTTGTGACCTCTACACCAAGGGCATGGAGTATCTGGGTACAAAAAGATACGTTCACCGGGATTTAGCAACAAGAAATATCTTGGTGGAGAATGAGAACAGAGTTAAAATTGGAGATTTTGGATTGACAAAAGTCTTACCGCAAGACAAAGAATACTACAAAGTGAAAGAACCTGGTGAAAGTCCTATATTTTGGTAAGTCCTCTTTTGGTATGTGAAATTATGACATTTTTTCAGTGTTTGCCATTTCAGCTAATTGTTTTGCATATTGTGGAATTTTTAAGTGCAAACTCCACATTAATTTCCCAGCATTGTGAAAGTCACATGCGTGATGTTTGACTTCATAGAACAGCATCTGGGAATTTTCAACATACTTTAAAAAAAAAAAAAACCAAAAAAAAATCCAAAACAAACTCCTAAAAAATACCAACATATTTAAAAGAAATAGTGTCCAATGGGAAAGAGATAAGGGAAATCTAAAAGAGTCCGTTCCCCTGGTTGCTTTCAAATTTTTGGACCTTTCAGTTCCCTAAACACTGGTCATTCATGTCTTCTAACTGAGACCTGTTGGATAGACCCTCTGGTGACCAAGTGGGGTTAAGTCCCATAAGCTGTAATTAGCAAGAATAAAGTGCTGAGATTTCATATTCAGATGTATGTCTGTATTTTGGCATTGAGCTTCCAGAGAAGGTCTAAGTTACCCCAAATTACAGCAATTCTCCAACAAACTACACTTGGCTTGAACAGGAAGAGAACACTTTGTGTATGCTGTGGGAGACTGAATGATTATGAAATGCAAGTTGATAGACTGTATTCAGAATGCCAGAGATATGCTTAATCTCTGTTCTATGAAGACATAGAAATACCTTAGAAAATACACTGGCAAATAACTGTGATAAAAACCATTTTATGTCTTGATAACAAAAGAAAATGCCATTCTGTAAATGTGATTTTAGTCTATATTTTAATTCTGCCTTAGGCACTGTTTATCCAAAGGATAAATGATACAAAATGGCATCTTAGTAGATGTTATTGGAGATGTACATTGTAATTCCAGAATTACAGTTCAAGGCTCACTAAAAGTGATAAGAGGCCTATCTTATGTCTTTCTTTCCAGGTCTTATCACGTCAAAATCTTGTTTACTTGTACTACAGATAAGAAAAATACTTACAACTTTGTTGGAAATAATGTCAAACTTGGTTATAGTTACCACTAACTGTGTTTAAGGTGGATTTCATTTTCAATACCAAGTAACTATTATTAAAGGAATAGTTACTATGTGAAGGTACTGGAAGGAAATGAGAATATGCTAATGTCTATGCATAAAGAACATTTATTCATGAAAAAAATTTGTCTTATCAAGACAAATGTTTTCAAAATCAAGAAGGACGTATATTACACAGAGCAATTTTCCTTTTACCATGTGTTGCAGGTATGCTCCAGAATCTCTGACAGAAAGCAAATTTTCTGTGGCCTCAGATGTGTGGAGTTTCGGGGTGGTCTTGTATGAACTCTTCACCTATATTGACAAAAGCAAAAGCCCACCAGCTGTAAGTATACAGTTAATTCTCAGAGATTTTTCTTCATTTATTTAAGTTTTCTAGAATGTATGGATTGTTCCTATACCTAAATAGGTTAATATTTACTGATCCTTTTCTGGAAATACTGTAGTGTTTGTGAGGCATCCAATAGGAAGCAATAATGTGCTGAAAGGTGTTAGTATCAAGCCATAAGTAGGAAAGGAGGTCTGAAAATTACTTGACAGTGTACAGATTTTGTGCATCCTTGATAAAGATTTTAAAATCTCTTTTTATAGGTTGTTCTTCCCCATCCTTCATGGAGAGTTATCCCAGATGCAATCATTTCATTGCAAGATAACATGTATTTTCATGCTATTCTAAATTTAAGGCTGAGCTAAACAAATCCATATATGTTAAATTAATTTAAATCAGGTAACTTAAAGATATTTTGTTATGTTACCAGAACCCAAATTAGTAACTTAGTGAAGTTCATGAAGGAAAGGAAGTGGCTTTTTGCAGAATGTTGACAGACATTTTAAAGACAAACTTGCAGTGAGTGGAGAAAAATAATAACAGTTCTCCAACTGGAAATAAGATTCATGATCTAACATACACCTAGCAGTCCTCTACAGGCATAACAGAGGAGAGTAGAGCCTTTTATGTTTACTGGAGCTGTCCTCACCCTTGGCCAGAACCTCAGTCAATCCTGGCAAAAGTGGTTTTGAGAGCTGAATAGTGATGATGGACAAAAACACATGTGGAGAATCTCTGCATTGGCTCAGTGGACCTCTTAGTAATTTGATGCAATGAGGTGTCACGGAAGAGCTCTCAAGACAGGGGCAGCTCTTCCAGCATAATAACATAAACATTGCAGACACCTGGAGTTCTTCTTCAGAAGGATTATGAAAGGAGAAGTTGTAGAGTAAGTTATGGGTTCAGGTAGACTGTGAATGAATCATTTCTATATGTGCATTCACCACTTCATCAGGTTGGTTATCCTATGGATATGTATCAAGAAAAGATAATTTGTTAAAATTAACCAAAGTGGTCTGTTTAACTCTTGGAGTCTTTATTATAATAATACATTGTTTTCCCAGCTTGGCCATTTGCACATTCAATCAACCGTTGTTTCACACTTTCATGTCAGGGGTCATTAAGGAAATTTATGTAGTATTGGAGGAAAAAGAATTCCTTTATGTTCTTAGAAATTATTTTCAGTTACTAGTACATCCTCCTTTACTATAGATCTCTGGCAATCTCAGGTTTTAATCATCTTTTTGAGTTATGTTGATTTTTTGGATAGCAAGATTTATCTAAGCCATTTTTACAGCCTCTAATTATAGTAATTTTTCTGCCCAGTAGTTACTGATTAGTCTGCTAACCTTTTTTATACATCAATATGATAATATCTGTTTTCTGTTTGGCATTTTTCAAAGCATCAAGATCTTGTTTTAATGTTTCAGGGAGCTCATTAGAATCAGCTGTGAGTCTTATTCTTTTAAACTAGTTAATCATAGAATCGTAGAATGTTAAGGAATGGAAGGGACCTTAAAGATCATCTAGTCCCAACCCACCCTGCTGTGTGCAGGAACACCTCCCACTAGACCAGGTTGGCCTTCAAGGCCTTATCAAACCTGGCCTTGAACACTGCCAGGGTTGGGGCATCCACAGCTTCCCTGGGCAACCTCTTCCAGAATCTTAACACCCTCACAATAAAGAATTCCTTCCTAATAGCTGACCTAAACCTACCCTCTTTCAATTGTACCCGTTATTCCTTGTCCTATCACTATAGTTCCTGATAAGGATCCCTCTCCAGCTTCCCTGTAGACTCCCTTCAGACATTGGAAGGTTGCTATGAGATCTCCATGTTACCTTCTCTTCTCCAGGCTGAACAGCCCCAACTTCCTCAGCATGTCTTCATAGGGGAGGTGCTCCAGTCCTCTTATCAACTTCATGGCCCTCCTCTGGACTTGCTTCAACATTTCCATGTCCTTTTTATGTTGGGGACACCAGAACTGTACTCAGTACTGCAGGTGGGGGTCTCACAAGTGCAGAGTAGAGGGGCAGAATCACCTCCTTCAAACTCCTTTTGATGCAGCCCAGGATTTTGTTGGTTTTCTGGGCTGTGAGTGCACACTGCCCACTCAGATTGAGTTTTTCATCAGTCATCACCCACACGTCCTTCTCCGCAGGGCTGCTCTCAGTCACTTCTCTTCCCAATGTTGCCTGGGATTGCCATGACCCAAGTGCACTTTGCTTTGCACTTGCTTTGTTGAACTTCATGAGGTTCACACAGGCCCACCTCTCAAGCCTGTCAGGGTCCCTCTCGATGGCATCCCTGCCCTCCAGAGTGTTGACTGCACCACACAGCTTGGTATTGTCACCAACTTGCTGAGAGTGCACTCAATCCCACTGTCCACGTCGCCAGCAAAAACGTTGAACAGTGTCAGCGCAGTACGGACCCCTCAGGGACACCACTTGTCACTGCTCTCCACGTGGACAATGAGCCATTGGTCACAACTCTTTGCGTGCGGTCATCCAGCCAGTTCTTTACCCGCCAAGTGATCCATCCATCAAATCCATCTCTCTCCAATTCAGAGACAAGGGTGTCAAACACTTTGCATATCCAGGTAGACAGTGTCAGTTGCTGTGCCAACTCTTCACCGGTGCTGTAGCCCTGTCATAGAAGATTACTGAATTTGTCAGGTGAAAATTTGTTGCCATTGGTAAAGCCATGTTGGCTGTTACTGATCACCTCCTTGTTTTCCTTGTGCCTTGCATACTTTCCAGTAGAATCTGCTCCATGATCTTACCTGGCACATACGTGAGACTGACTGGTCTGTAATTTGCTGGGTCTTCCACTTTCCAATTTTTAAAAATAGGTATTATATTTCCCTTTTTCCACTCACTGGAAACTTCACCTTAGCAATGTTGTCTGCCGGCTCCCTCATCAGGTCCCATGGACTTGCACACATTCAGGTCTTAGATGGTCTTGAACCTAATCGTCTCCTCAGTGGGCTTAGGGTCTTCATTTTCCCAGTCGATGCGTTTGCCTTTCCCAACTTGAATGGCATGGCTGGAGCACTTGCCTGTGAGGACTGAGGCATAGAAGTCATTGAGAACCTCAGCCTTCTCTTTGTCTGGGGTAGCCAGATAATCAGATGATCATCAACATTTTTAAAGATTTTTCACTTATTCCTTTAAATTGTGTATGTATCATGCTACTTTATTCTACTCTATATTATTATTCTACATTAAAAAATTAAAATCTGTAGTTATTGATATGTTCTCTGGACTTGTAATTTATAATTTTATCATTGTTGTATACTATTTTAGTTATTCTTACTATAAAGTAAGAATATTTATAAGAAACTTCTTTATAAGAAAGAATATCGCAGCATCTTTTTTTCCTTTAAAGATTATATATGACTGTTGGCCTTTTGTTTCAGGAATTCATGCGCATGATTGGCAATGATAAACAAGGGCAGATGATTGTATTTCATTTGATAGAGCTTTTGAAGAATAATGGACGACTACCAAGACCAGAGGGGTGTCCGGATGAGGTAAAGTATTGTGTTAATATGTTGCTGTAGTCTGAAAGGTGCTCAGTTAAGTTGAGTGCCTGGTAAATGCAAGACTTGTATTTCATTCTGCTTGGACAACTGAAGTATTTATTCAAGCAGAATGGCTGTGCTGTTGCTTTATCTGGTGCATGATGAGTATAATCATATTTCTTTTCTGATTCTTTAGCTTGCACTCCCTCAGGAGCCTAGAATGTAGTCTTGCTAAATACATGAAGTGGTACTACTATGACTGACTGCTGTACTTGGTACTCAGACTTCTCTTTTAAAAGCATAAATTTATTAAGACAACAAGATTAGTGTATAGAACTTGTTCCATGTAAGTCCCTTATAAAGATTCTCATTCAAATCTGTGAATTATGGATTCTTTTGAAGTCTGTAACATTTAGTAGAAGTATCTTAACTTCCTAAGGATTTCCACATTTAATTCCAAAATTTACCGAGCTCCTTATCTTAATTATTTCCATTCTCTTGCTCTTCTCTCCTCAAACATAGGAATAGCCATGTTTATCATGTATATTATTCACTGTCACGTATTTTCAGCTAACATCTGCCTGCAGTCTGTAGACACAATTAAATATAAGAAACAGATTTTGTATGTTCAGGGTCTTCAGATTGGTATTCGTGTTCTTTGTAGATACTGAAGTGTATGTGTAAAGCTGTCCTCAGAGCACATAAATTAATTCAGTGTGCTTTTGGTTTTGCTAATACTCCAGATGTTCTAAAAAAATACTTTTATACTGCTTCTAAGTCTTGTAGTTCTCTCTTCTTCAGTGCATGGTGAACAAAGTCAGCTTCAGTCAAACTGCAGCTAATAGATAATCTGAATGTCGTATATGTAAGATAATAATAATCTGTTTCACTGAAACTGTATTTAAACTGACACAGAGGTTTCAATGTCTGACGTTTCTCCAGGTATCAAAGAAAGGTGGAAATGTCTCTCTGTCAGAAACTGTGCTTGTCGCATTTTGGTTCTGAAAGGCCAGCTGTCACAGATAATAAATCTTCCAGATATCTGTAGCTTACAGCAGCTTATCTTGTAGCTTACAAGCTTCTGAAATTTAGTGCTGAAGTAGCTTGGTCAATGCAGGTGTTTCAAATTTACTGAAAAATAAGGAACAGTTTCTGCTTTTTTCCTGGTGGTGGCTGTACAGATTGCTCTTAAGTGTGAAAAATTGCTGAAAGTATGAGAAATTGGTAATAATGATCTAGACTGAATTAATGAGAAGAGTACAGTTGAAGAGCTTGACAAGTTGTATGAGACCAGGTATCAAGTACATGTTTGAGCAAAGACAAAACTGTTGCCAAATAATTGTTGTAGTGGAAATATCTTCCAAAAATAATTTCAATCTACTTCTACTAGAAGTGGGCTCAGTTTGCACAGTAACTTTTCTGGCTTATTTCTGATTATGTATGAAGGATGATTAGGAATGTATGTACAAATGTGGAGAAGTGTATGTTTTTTGCAGGGAAGCTTAATTTAGAATCATTACCTTTGTAAATCCAATTTCTGGCCAGACTTGTATTTGTCATGTTAAACAGTTTTGAGCTTTTAAAAAACAAGAGCAGGCAAGAAGATAAAAACATATCAAAATAATGTAAGTCTCATAAAAGTTTCAAAAACTAGCTGAATGAATTTTACTAACTTAAAAAAATCTTTTATAAGAGGGCTTTTGCAGAGACACCTATCCTCACTTCTTGCTGTCACAGGGATCAAGCAGATAAACTGATTCATATAGCAGGAGTTTAGGCACACTCTTTTGCAATTGTTGCTTGGAAGCATGAAGTTAAGTTGAATATTTTTTGGACCATTTCAGAGTATATATTAACTATGTCCACTATGTGTTTACCTACTACCAATTTTCTTTGTTTCTTCTCCAGATTTATGCTATCATGAAAGAATGCTGGAACAATAATGTCTCCCAGCGCCCCACCTTTAGGGATCTTGCTCAGCGAGTGGATCATATGAGGGAAAACATGGGTGGATGAGACAACTGCCCCTCCTTCAGAGGATGTGTTGGAACGCAGAACAAAATGTACTTGGTCTGCTGTGTATAATTGACATATGTGCGCATCTTATCCTTACTGGAAGTAAAATCTGTGTGGCAAATATCCTATCTCAATCTGCATACTGAGGAATCCTGCCGGGTTTTTTTATCAGGATATACTTGTTACTATGAGAACATGCTGAAATTCTCAACAGGGAGAGAAATTGTATTTCTAAATAAAATAATATAGGGTCATTCGACAACACCATTATTTACGTTACTTGGCAATGCAAAAAAAAGGTGATTTATAATGTGGTGGGATTAAGAGATGAAAAGACAGTGTATTTGCTTGTTGAAATGGAGATGCAGAGAAAAGACTTCTAGAAATCCTTTCACATTGAGTATATAGTGACTTGGCACCCTGTTTTGTGTGTTGCACAAGGACTTTTGTTTGTTAATACAGTTTAATGGCTTCTCTGTATAACAAAATAGAAGTGGTTATGTAACCCAGGAACTTCTAATGTGCCTGTCTGAATCAGTTATCAGCCAGCAGTATGTCCAAAGAGGTCTGAGGCTGTGTGATGTACTGTAAGTATTTTGAGAGAAAGTGAGCAAATTGCTCACAATTTGGAGAGCCAAAAAATGTACTCATCCACATGAAAATTTTAATTTAAAATGAAAAAGCAAACATGTTATCTATTTTTTCTTACTCTTCCTTTCCTTTGTTGAGTAAGTATTAGTTCTCTTTATAGAATTGAAGATACAGTGATAACATGTAGAAGTGAAGCCGTTTTATACAAGGCAGTGTATTCAGTTTGAATAAGAAAAAGCTAAACATACTGCTTTTAAATGCTGCCCTTTTATTCTTTCCATCTTTGTAATTTTCTTGCAGTCACAGGTATATCTACAAATTGGAAGCTTCTAAAGCAGGATTAGAAATCTAGAAAATGCCCTCCATTTCACAATTCCTCACTTTGCTGTTAAGATGATCACCTTATATCTTCCTTCCAGTACAGAAAAAGAATACTTATGGCCCAGTACCTGGTACGGCCAGTCACAACCAGGTCCAGCCTCTTTTGTCACGAAGTGGCCCAAGTTACCTCCTGTTTCTTTCTGTGGTAACACCCAACATGAGACTATTGGGAAGGAGGAATTACAAGTGGAATTGCTCCACAATCAGCGGAGGGCAAGGACATGATTCCAGTTACCGAGAACTGGAAGGAGATCAGAGCTACCTGAATTCTGTATAATTCAGATTTTGAAATAAGTCTAACAAAAATTTGTGGACAAGACAGTGCTTCGGTTTTGCCTTCAGGCATGAAACTTGGGGATAATCTCATATCTCAAAGCAGTAAAATTGCAGGGTTTGTGTATTTTTAGTTCAAATAATCTTGTTTGTTTGTTTGTTTTTACTTAAGCATTATTGTTTGCAAAGTACAAACCTTGTTCTTCTTGGACTTCTGCTGAGAGAAGTTCAGTTAAGGGGATATACAACTTAGCAAACTGACCTGACATCCAGATTTGTATTTAAAGTCAAGTGTTCATTTTTAAAATTTGTGGCAGTGAATCAATTAAAAAGAGGAGTTATTTTGAGTGGGGGGCCTCCTTATGATTTGTGGTTAACTACATCCATCTTATCAGAAGTTTAAGAACCTCAACTTTTAAAAATTTTTAAAAATAATCCTTCTTTAGTGTAACGTAGTGCCAGTAAAGCAGTGTTTTGTACCACTATGATGTTTCTCTCCCACAATCACTCCTACAAAATTACGATTTTATAGTACGAGAGAGTGCTAAATAGGGAGAACATCATCAGCCCTCTTTCTGCCCATTGCATTTAAAAGTATTTCTGTTGGTTTTCTCGCCACTAAGCACTTGCACAGATGATTTTTTTCAAACTAATTTCAGTCAGTTTTTAAGCTGCAAAGAACTTTGAAGTGCTTTGTTCAACAACGTGTTTTCTCAATTTCTATACATTGCTTTTAAGATTTAAAATTTTGTGCAAAAAATGTCTTTGCATTTGTAGTCTCAGTTGTGTGTTCATGTTTTTTGTAACAAAAGGAGATAAAGCTTTAAAGCATTGAAACAGCATTTTAGCTGGATAACATATGTGGGAAATATGTAAAATTTGCAGTGTATGACACTCAATAGCTAACTGGTTTCCAATATGTAGTAGACTAAGCATAATTTATGTAAAAATCTCAGGGAAGTCTGTGTAATGCAATGAAGAAATCTTCCAGTCTGCTATTTTTTCAAGTGAATAAAAGGTCTTTTTCTTGTTCTGCTACAGTATGACTGATTACATAGCATATTTGATTGCATAAATGTAGTGTTGAACACCACAATAATTTTTAAGTGTCTTGTGGAATTCTATTTTTTTTTTACTTTAATACTAGATCATTTTTAGAGAAAGCTGTACCTTTACACTGCAGTATAATTTTGTGCTGTTGGTCAGGAACATATAGTCTTTTGTAACAACCAGAGGCCTGTGCAAAGGGCTTGATCATTTCTGATGAGCATTCTTAGCTGAGTGAATAGGACCAAGTAGTGCTTAGGACTCTAGGGGGATGGATGGTCATCTGCAGTGTTGATATTGAGGTCCCAGAGCAGACCCAATGGTTTTCTCAAAAAGCTGTTGAGGATGTAAACGCAGTGATTTTGCTGAATTTGCTACTGCCAATTGTGTAACTTTTTTTTTTTAAAAAATAAACAACCAAAAAAAAAAAACCAAACAAAAACCACTGTATTTTGAGAGCTCTCAGATCGACAGTAGCATTGTGAATGTCATATTTTTATATAGCCTTTGTATTAACAGCCTAAGTTCTTTGTTTTAGAAACTTTATTCAGTTGGCATTGCATTTGTCATACTTTAGTGTAGTCATTATGCTACCCAAAATGCTAATGAGTGGGCTTTGGGGTTGTTGTTGTTGTTGTTTTGGGGTTTGTTTGTTTTGGTTTTTTTGTTTTTGTAGAAAAAGTGCTGGTTTATGTATACATGACTGCTACTACTATGTAGAATTAAAAAATTAACTATTGCTTTGCACTTACATTTGAAGTGAAAGAATTTTTTTAGAAGTGCACAATATATCTTATAGAATCTCTGCAATCAAGTATTGTGTAGTATAATATTGGTTTGTTGGCTATCAGTATAAGTATGTTAAGTTTCAAAATTACTTTAAAAATATATTCCACACAATATTTCACAAACTTGCAACAGTCATGTAGTAAGCCAGAGGAGGAATGAATTTGCAGAAAACCCATATTCTTGTGAAGTCCTAGTATTGGTTAAAAGCTTCCATAGTTGAGATAATTGTTCCTAAATGTACAGGTGAATTTAACTGTAAAAATGCATGTAAAAACTGTGTTTTTTCCCAAAATTAAGTTTTTAATTGTTGCATTTAGTTGAGATGTTGCCTTGAAATGTATGGGAAAAGATGTTCCTGTATGAAATATGAAGAAATGTGACTCTTGCGTAAAGAAAGCAAAGTTTTCAGGAATGTAGGATCACAAACACCCAGAGAATAGAGTTCTGAGAGCAAAAGTAGAGGTGTAGAAGATCAGGAGGACTAAAGGAAAAAGGCTGAAGTTCAGCACTGAAAAAGTTTTCTGAAATGTGAAATGCACAATGAATTATAAAAAATCGATGTCTACTGAAAATGCCATACCATGACAAATATGTGCTAATGTATTTCCAAACTGCATATTGTCTGCCTTAAGTCTAAAATACTCACAGAGACGTAACCTGACTGAAAAAAATTACAAGAATTACTATACCAAAAGAAACTGCTTAATGTTGTGCCATGCCAGACAACAGTTTTGAAAAGGTTTGGTTAAGAGGTTTTCTTCTGAATTTTTCTTTTTGAATAAGAGGTTTACAGTACTTTATATTAAAGTAGAAACCCCCCTTGGCAGTGGGGAAGTGGGGGGAGAGAAGGCACCTGCTACTTATGGTTGAACTGCAAACATTTGAGCACATGGTTTTCCTGAAGTGAACATAAAAGGGATATTTTTTAGAAAACTGTGTATCAATACCTGAAACTTAACTGTGTGTTTCTTCTGAGTTTGGATAGTGAAAATAAACTAATACAATGAATGGCACAGACCTGCAAGTATTTTCTTTTATACAATACCTGAAATTTGTTCCTGGTGTTTTAAGTCCCTGCTGAAGAGAACCAGTCTGTTTAAAGAGGTAGAACACAGCACATACAAGTTTTTTACCTTCCTAGAATAGCCATATGAAGTGTTTATCTTTTGGAAGAAACTTAGATGTACCAAAGTAAAGACGGTATATTGGGTGTTCCCTAAACGATAAGGCAGGGGGGGTAATGTTTTTTTTGGTAAGTTTTCATTAAGCTAATTAATGATGAAGAAGCACTTCCTTTTGTTCTCAGTATTTAGAGAGATGCAAGTCTGTAAGGCAGAAGTGGCTAACAAATTGCCTTTTATGAGGCTGCAGTTCTTAAGAGTTTGTTAGAAATTCCGATGTCTTGATTTGCATTACTTTGTCATCTTTCCATATGACTTTCCTGTAACTACATGAAAATTACCACCACTTTCCTTGAACAGATTTGAATGCTTTTGTTAAATTTTGAGAAATTCAATGGCAAAATGGAAAATACACGCACAAATACAAGCATGCAGACATATATACTTAATCTCCTCTACTGTGATGGAAGTAACAATTAAGCTAATTCGGTTACCCCTTCCCACACATAAAAGGTATCTTGTTCTCAGAGCAAATTGCCTGAAGATTTTACTTAATGTTCCAAAGGGGTTTCAAAAAGAGTTTGCACACCTAGTAATTCTCGTTCAGTTATTGCTGTCGGGTCGATGCCATACACAGATCCCAAGGCACATATAGTCTGGAGCTCTGGGGGCAAGGCTCACTCACTGTATCAGACACAACTGGAGGTGTGAGGGCTGGGGCCAGGTGCAGGGGGGAGGAATCCCTGTGTCTCTAAGCAGCTGCGTGATAACTAAGCATTTGCAAGGTCACTGAGTAGAGGACATTTCTGTGAGGCCTTTCTGAGCCCTGGACTCACCTTTTTGGCGTGCATCCTTTTGCACCATGGCTGTGGTGAAGATTGTGGCAAGTGACATAGATAATTCATTTTTTGTAATGCTGCCATTAAAAAAAGATTAATTTATTGAACTAAATTTTAATTGCTAGGGAAGATCAGCAAAAACTACAGAAAGTGTATCTGAGCTTCTAACCCAGAACTGCGGGAATGAGGTTGTATTTACAACATGAACACACAGTTTGATGACTGGATCGGTGGAATTGAGCTTCCTTACTTTTTGCATCCTAACTTTTGACTAGAATTCTTTTCTTTGCAGAAGGATTGAATAATAAATGGAAAGCATAATGGTATCCAATATTAAAAGGTCTTTATGAGATGCAACTTCAAATCTGTGAAGAAGATCTCAGTAAAGAACACTTGCACATCATCAAGGCATTGAATATGCTCTTTGTTTCCCAGGTCTTAAGCAAGGTTTTATTACTTTGCTGTAAGGTGTATAACTCAAGGGCTATGAAGAAGTTGATATGGGGATATTGTGGTCTCTTTTACAACAGCTTTAGGGACATCCCATGTTGTAAGGGTCTGGGCAACCAAGCTGTTACAGAAACAGTATGATATGGATGAATGATCCTGCCCTAGAGGAGCTTTAGCTCCTGTGTTGGGACTGTTGGGCCTCTGGGGACCTGTGGCCTTGGAGCCTGTCAGTCAGCGTTTACCAACAGTGTGCTCCGTTGGTAAGTGTGCAAAGATTTGGAGCAGCCCAACCAGGACTGTGACTGTGCTGGACAAGGTGAAGCCTTGCTTTGAGACAGGAAGGGGTCGGAGCACTAGCATACTGTGCTGTGATCCAGCAGGAAGGCATATGGAAGGTAATGTGGAAGTCCAGCAGCACACAGAGGCAGGATGTGCTCAGGTAGATGTGACTGAGGTGAAGCTGCCCTTTATTGGAACTGATCTGCCACCTAAATGCCCTACAAGTAAGGCAGGTGAGACAAAGGGAGGTGGTCCCCAGACTGAACTCTGCTGGCATGTGGGGGTGATAATTGGGACTGATCTGAGGCAATTTTATATGGGTGTGTGAGATGAGAGAGTGAGAAGCCTGTCCCATGCTTGCTTTGCTTAATATATTAAACAGCAATGTCTAATAGTTTGATACCCCACCTAAAACAACAGCACTACTTATTTCAGTGCCTGTTTTCCATTGCCAACCTCACTCACAAGGCTGAGGGCACTAAGGCAGAGCCACTGGGTGCCAAGTAGGAAAACAAACACTTCTTTGGCATCAAACTGGGCTTTGCCATCTGAAACAGCCACCAAGCCACGCACTAATAAAATCACAGAATCATCGAATCATCAGTTTTGGAAGAGATCTTTAAGCTAATCAAGTCCAACTAATGCTTTGGGGCAGCAACAAAAGCCACAGGAGTGCACAGGCACTGAAAAAATAGGAATTTCTATGAAACCAAGATGGCTTTAAGATTCAACTAAGAATCAGTTTTAAGGATTTTAAGTTTAGAATGCGAACTCTGCCTTTTCTAAGTACCTCTTCCTTAGGCACCTGGGCAAAACTTTTGGATTTCTCCAAAATACCTTTTTTATCCAAATTTGCTTTCTATTGCCTGTATTTTCAGCTGTTCAAGTTGCATGATTGAACAAAGAGGATAACAATTGAACAAAGCAGACATACTCTGCTTGCATAACAAATGACATCATGGAATATTTAAAATTTTCAGTCAATCTTGAGTCTTGAACTAGTGCACCTGTGGAGATAAATCTGATTATATAGACAAGAGATCTCAAATAATTTGTTTCTTTTTAATAATGGACAATAAGAAGAATGTGATTATGTCAGGTGACTTCAATAAATATACCTGCCACCTTTAAATGACTCTCAGAAGAACTGGAAATGTGGGGAGAACCAAAAGCTGGATTAAATATCCTATGAGAAAAGAAGGATACTATCGCTGCTTTGTATCAGAACTGCCATAAATCAGACTACCTAAACAAGGATAGCAAAAAAATCCTGTTTAAGTTCAAACTGTGTGATCAGGAGAAATATTTTAGGTATGTACAATCAGTTTTAGCTGAGTGGTGTGTGACTGAATAGGGCATGATAGAAGAAAATTAACATCTTGTTTCAGTCCCTCTATAACACAGCTGCAATCATATTACTGATTCCTTAAAAAGAAAAAGAATCCTACAAATGTAATAGCTATTAATGATTTTGCTCTGCCACTATAATATTGTCTCCTCTTTTCCTGAACCAACTCATTTTAACTTTAGTCTTTATGTATATGTAATAATTTTTTCATCGTTTTTAGAAAACCTCATTACAAAATTTAATATTAACCAGTCAAGTATTTAAATTAGTTAAATTTATCTGAGTACCTAGCTCAAGGGTATTGCAATTCATTTAAAATTGCAGTATAATTTCCCCCCAGCAAGAACTCCAGTTCGCAGTCACGAGGGTATTATTGAGTTCAACTAATGTGAACAGTGAAACAAACAAGCTAAACAATTACATCAGGAGCAGTTGAAAAAAGCAGCTGTTAAATGTCGATGCTGAAGCGTTTCCTGAGCTACAGATGTTTGAGCTCTAATTAGATCAATGGACTTTTCTAACTATATTATTAAAACCCTTAGCCAAGTCTCTGTTGGAACTGGCTTCTCAAAAATACTGATCTATCAATTAAAAAGGTAAATCAAACTTAATATCTAGTCTGCATACAGCAGCTTTTGCATGTATATCCTTATATGTTTTAATACTCCTTTATTTTCTAAAACTTATATGTTGGTCTTTTTTTTCTTATGATGTCCACTGTGTCCACATTCTCAGCCATATCTTTTGTAGTAGTTGTAATTAAGTAGTACATTACCCTCCAGGTGTTTTGTCCATGTTATGCAGAGTGCTTCAACACCTTTCCAGAACTTTCTGTGTAGTCTGTGTCTTTCTGTATCACCCTGTCATCGAAATGGTAATTGAAATTTCCCATTAGTATGAAGTTTTTATGCTTTTGATAAGTCCTTTGATCACCCACAGAAAGTCTCATCTCCATTAGCAACTTTATTTACAGCCTACCGTAATCCCCTCTGTGTCAGCAATATTGCTTTTACTGAGAAATACTTAGTCACTTTAGATTCCAAAAGCCCTTCTGGACTAAAGAATAAGAATAAACACCCTTGAAACAGCCTTTTAGTCCTAGCTATCTTTCCCGAACGGACTGTACTTTCCTGTGTGAACTATCCTACCAAATCTCTATCATGCCAACTAGGATATGATTTTGAATGTGATTTGAGACATTAAGCCATTCCTCTTTCCTGACCTCTTGCATTACTATGTAATAAACTAATTATAGTGTATGTATAGATATAAATAAGCTAGTTATCTGCTCATATATCATGAAAAATAGCATATAATGAATAAATACTTATATATAGTTAACTATGATGAGTCAGCTTACTTTTGTCAATACCACATCAGGAAAATACTTCCTTTGACATTTGAGTCTTTATATCAATAGCTGTTTTCTATGTGGTTCCATGGTTTGTATCCTGGTCAGCACTTCTGCAGGGGAAATCTCAGGGGAATGCAGGTTGGCAGGACCTCAGCAAGGCTCCTGTCCCACACCCTGCCCACAGCAGGGTCAGCTGTATGGTCCTACCTGGCTCCTTGAGGCATTACCCGGACAGGTAATGGGGCCTGAAAATTCCTCAAGGCTGGAGGCAGCACAGAATTCCTGGATCCTGGCCCCACTGCCAGGCTCTCCTCATGGGCTAAAGGCTTCTTTTTTATCTGCCAACTGAGCCTCTGGTGTTTTGCTTCATCACCATTGTCTCATCTTCTCCCCACATGCAGCAATGAAGAGCCCTTGCTCCTTGATGACTTCTTCTTTGATAGCAGGAGGCTGTGTCATGGGGTTATTTTTGGATCCTCCAATTACCTGTTCAGGTCAACTGATTTAGTTTAGCCACAATCTAAGCTTATGTTTAAATTTAGACTCAAAGGTAAAACTTAAGAGGTTATTGTGTCTGACCATTCAGGAGCCAGTCTGGCAGTCTTACCACCCAAGACTTTCACTGCTGGGACCAAAGCCCCTCCACAGTGGGCAGCTCCAGTGAGCTGATGGGTGCCCTGCCTCACTCCCTACACACCGACTCTCACTCAGTCAGGCCAGGTTTTCTTACCAGTAACACAGTGAAAGCCCGAGCTGGTGCCTCCGAGGAGGAACCCCAAACACAGGAATCCCTGGGCTTTTATACCCTCACAGTCTG
Source organism: Cephalopterus ornatus (assembly GCA_013396775.1). Lineage (NCBI taxonomy): Eukaryota > Metazoa > Chordata > Aves > Passeriformes > Cotingidae > Cephalopterus > Cephalopterus ornatus. Next base: position 42,048 of record VZRE01006280.1, on the reverse strand, counting down.
TGCTCTCAGTCTCAGTTCTCAAAAGGTCTCAGTCCTCCTCCTTGGCTCTGGCTGCCTCTGAGTGCCCAGTCACCTGGCTGGTGCCACAAGTCACTGTGCCCTTTGTTAGGCAAAAGTTCGTTACCAGTTCATGGCCTCTTGGCTGACACCACCCAGAGCTCAATCTGCACCTCGCTCTGCAGCCACACACCAACCTACCTGCACTGCATGTATTCCTCAACACCTCAATGCTGCAAGGCTGAGAGAGGCAATAGTTAATCCAAGTTAGTAATGCACACCAGTGACAGTTCTCTTACACACTGCCATGAAGAAAATTATACCATGAGCAGGACCAGTGCTTTTTTTTTTTTTTTTTGAAGTCAAAGTCACTGCGATTTTATGAGGCTTGAGTTTAGAGCAGGTGCATCGCTCCCATCATCACTAGAACCTATTTTTTACAGGCTGTGTCCTGATCAGTAATGTTTTTTAGCTTCTAATATGGTCTTTCTATGTGGCCTAAACCTCTGCAAACTCAAACCTAGCTCACTGACAAATTTTGAGACAGCTGCTATTGCATGAGTGAAATTTTGGACAAGCTTGGAGCCACAATAAGAGAAAAAGGTTTTGTGTACTTGAGGGTAGATTGACAAAGCTGTAATTACTAAGGGTCTGCCAAAAGAAGAGTCTGAAGGAGACAGCAGTATCTTGGATGTGTGCTTCCTCATATAAAAGCCAGGAATTGCAGTGTAGTCTAAAAATCCTTGAAAAGAGGACGCAAAGACATTAAAAGATGAGGTTACAATGAATAAAAAGTGCTCTCTGAGTGTATCTCTCTGAAGATACCTGCACTCCACAGCTCTGAGTCAATGCAGACAAGCAGCTGAGGGAATAGGCAGGAAGCTCTACCTACACACTTCAGTGCTGGGCTGGAAGCCATCTAAGTTTCCAAGAGAAAAGCTGTGCATGCTTCTCTTCCATTAGGTGGATAAGCCTGCAGAAAATAAACAAAGGTTAGAAGTTAAACTAAGTTAGACTCACATCCAGCAAATAAGGTCTGAGTGGTTGCTGGACAACTGGAACAATACAGAAGACTATGCCTTCTTTCATAGCCCATTCAGTTTCTGAGCCTTCTAATTTGAATATACAAACCCACACACATCATGCAGCACACATCATGCAGCACTCAATGAGGGTGGAAGAGACCCAAAAGAACTAGTGCTGAGAGACTGAAGATGAACGTTGGGAATGTAGGAAATCTGACAAGGTGTGGAAAGAACCCAACTTTGCTCTGCAATGGAAGTGCAGCAATACTGCTACAAACCTTAAGAGGTTCTGAAAAGTTGTCTTGCTATTCAAGTAGTTTGGCCCACATTTTTCAGAGCTGGAAGGGTCTGTGAGATGAATCTTAACATCCCTTAAACCAGGAAGATGTCCTAGTTGTCAACAGTCTATTGTACAAGACACCAGCCACTTACTAATGTTACTGAATGGCTCCAAGACCAACACCTACCACATGTCAGCAGGACAGGAATTTTGACCTGCCTACTGAAGTCTCTGCCTCTCAAAAGCTCTGCGCAGAGAGCACTAGACTGTTGCAATCGGTGTGGCGCTGCATGGGAGCCCTCAGCCCGGTGCCATGATCTCAAATGAAAAAAGGGCAGGAGGAAAAGTGTATCATTGCATGGCATCACTGCATGGGAAACACCTCAGATTTCATCTCTTGGCACAGGGACAAAAAGATGCAAAGCTACTTAGAGAAGTATTTCAGCACTTGCCTTTGGTGTCAAGACTAGTTCCTGCTGAACTCAACGACTTCTGCAGTGCCAGAAGCATATGGTCAGAGGCAGACTACACCACGTGTGTAGCAACCTCAGTAAATAAGCCACTGAGGAACAACACTAGGAGAGCTGAAATCATGGTGACCCCATTCTGGTACACAGGCCAAAAGTGTGATCGTGCTGCACTCTGCTTCCATCTTGCTGGATAAAGTAGCTCCTGATGAGACACTCATCAGTGCGAGAAGGGTTGCATCACTTGCTGCCTGAGAGCTCATCGAAACTGGAAGCAACTGCAGCATCTCATGTCAAACATTACAGTCCATAGAAGGAGATCCAGAAAAGACAAAGCAGCATACTTTACTTGGAGGCTGTTTGGCTGGCCTACTTTGAAGGGTGGTATCCAGAATTTTTCAAAGCCCAAAGGTTGGCAGCCAGGTTTTTGTTCTCATGTGAGTTTCTGTGCATGAGAGATATACTACATCACTCAGCTGTGTTAACAATGATGTGCTCTTGAAAAACCATGGAGACACCTCTGGCTTTACACACTCTAAGGTTAAAATAAGAAAGTAAGCTGCAGCTGAGGAACATTTAGCAATGGAAATCAAGCATAGGAAACTTTGACGAAAGGAGGACTGGACAAGCACACTGTTACAGTGCACTATCCAATATCAAGGCCTGACCACAAAGCAGGTGGCACAAAGCAGTCTAACAGTCAAATAAGTCTGTTGGAACTAAAATTCAGGGAAAGAAGCCAACATCGCAGGTGTTTGTTCCCAAGATACGTAAAAGCTATGTAATGACAGAAAGGCAGCGTGGCACAAATGAGGAAAGGACCCTCTTTCAGCTGCTTGCTGATATGGATGAGTGACTGCAGAGCATCAGATGAGATACAAGTTTACCCAGGTTCTGTTCTGCTGAGTAGGAAAGGAATCGGCATTTTTTATTGAGACTCTGCTGTCTGCTGAGAAGGAAAGACAGTAGACTGATAAAATCTTCTTAAATCTCAGAGTGCTGATGCTAGGTCTGTCTCCAGTTTTGCCAGAAGGTAGAGGCTTTTCCTGCCTGTCAGCGAAGGTAAAAAAACCCAAACCAAATCCAACAAACAAAACAAAAACCCAATCACAAATAAAACCCAAAACCAACCAAACAAAAAACCAACAAAAACAACAATACACCAAAGAAAACCACCCCACATCTCACAATAACTCAGGAATTTAGATTGTTTAAACAACTGGCAAAATAAAGAACAAACCAAATAGGACTAGAGTTAGGAGAGAGGTGTATCTTTCAGGTCTCTGGGATTTGCTAGACAGTTCTCTGTAGAACATTTAGTGTTCTATGGTCAAACTTGCACATCATCACTATTTGAGGTCCTTGGCTCTAACTATACTACAATCAACACACTGCATGATGCTTTACGTGAAAGTTCCATGAGGTTTAAAAGAATGCAGTAGCAGGCAACAGAGATGGTAAACCTGTTGTTACATACCGCTGTGAATTATTCCCATGCCTTTGGGCACTGTTCAAGGAGCTTATAGTCAGACCTGTATCACACTACACATACGTCCACAAATACACACTACAAATACCCACATACTGAAAAAAATTCCCCAAACCTCCCAGAATACACTCATAAACACACAAATGGCACTGCTAATATGGAAGTGTGGTGGTATACCATTTTTTACTCATGAACTCAAAATAGCTGCTCAGAAGATGGCTCACGTATCTTAATAGATTACCCAAAACTTGGGCACTTCCTGTGCATTAAGACTACAACAACGGGACTGTAAGCAATCTCTGTAAGCAGCAAGTTGCTCAAACAATACTTTTTTCAATACCTAATTTCTCTGTGAAAGAAATGGGTGAAAAACCTCAACTTTTGCCTTGTAAAAAAGCGTGTGTTTCTGAACACTTGTGATGGTAAGCATACTGTGTTGCCTTGAACTGTGGCGCTCACATTCATGCTGTTAGATACATGTGGCAGCACTCCCCAAGGTGCTTTCAGCTGAGACAGTGTCCTTTTGATCTGCTATGGGGATCAATATGCGATTCAGTCATTATTTTACATTTTGAGCTGTCTGCTTCAAAGCGTCTTTGTTTCCTCCACCTATTAGTCAGACACCTCATTTCACATAAAAGGCTTGCTTCTGGTCTTAAAAAAGTATCTTTGCACACTGAGTCATGTGAGCAGTAAGCAGATGGCCCCCTCCAGACCTATTGCAATCAAGTGACATGTAATTGTCACCTTTGGCTATATTGCAAAGAAATCACTATAAAATACAGCCTAGCATCACAGGAGATCTTCAGTCTTTGAACACTCGACTTGCTTTAAAACAAAGAAAACCTTTACACACTATAATACATACACAAACACTTCCTTAGTCTGAAATAGACTTAATTTCTGTCTGTGCCATCTGCTTGTGCCATGGCTGATCTGCTAAAACTGTTACAGACTGTGATGCCTATTAAAAAAACAAATGAAAACACAGATTTCACCATTTCTCTGGGTTGACTCATACCTCTGAAAAAAAGCCTGTTTATTTCAGATAAAGACTGATTTTTCTATTTATAATCCCATCTCAGCCTGAAACAGTTCCTCTCAAACACTGATTTCCACTTGAAATGTAACTCAGCAGGTTAAACTTCAGATTGCTCCATTAAAGACTCAAGCTTACAAATTTATGGTTTTAACTACATTTTTGTTTTGCTCAAGCCTGCTATCACCATATTCGCCTTTCCCAATATTCCTTTTTAAAAGCTTGAGAGACAGTTTTCTAGCAAAACGAACAATGCATACAGGCTAATTTCCAGTTTCATCAAGCGTGGCACTTTCACATTGTGCTTTTCTTGGGGTTTCTATGTAACTCTTATTCTTCACCTTACTACTAAGAAATCTTACCTCAAAAGCCCTTGATCCTGCTCAAAAATAAGGAATACTTCCCCTCAAACTTCTCCTGTATTCTTCTAGGAAATCCTAATATAAACTAGGAGTCTCCAAAACCAAAACTATTTGTGAGGTGAAGTTGGTGGAACCCAACCTATAGAAGTTTAGCTAACTTGTTGCAAAAATCCACAAAAACTATAGCAGAATTTTACACAGTTTTTCCACTCAGAGTGGCAAAAAGCATCTTACAGTAGATGCAACAATGGTGTTTAAGAAGAAAACTCATGTCTTCATAAATATTGTCATTACAATGACAGAAGAGGTGGTGCATTTCATTTGGAAGATAACAGCATTCATAGTGAATACCTGTTCTGCCCTCTTTTTACTGACTAAATCTGAGGTCTTTAAAAAAATGAAAAGAATTGATAGATGCCTAATTGCTGCAGTAATAGTATTATCTTAGGAAAAGGAATAAAGAGGTGATGTGATAATTGCAGGAAGCAGTAGTCCAATCAAAGAGGACTTGTCAAAAGACAATTTGAAGAACAAAGCCAAAGATAATAACTCCACAATCTAAGCCATGAAGGATACTCCGAGTCAACTCCTGCTACAAAGGTAAGTTACCATGGGCATCATATAGGTCAGAAAAAAAAACAACCCTCATGTCTTGAACATTATAGCTAGAATGCTACTTGATACAGCTGAGAAAAACAGACAGGAAGGCAAAAGGATTAGGAACTGCAAAGATGAAATTAGCTATCTATAAACACAGTAACAATTTGCAACTTAGAAATACATCTGAATTAGTGTAGACCAGCATACCATAAGAACACACAGAAATATGTCTGAATGTCTGTACAGTAAGTTACTTGATACATATTGCACACTCTCACTAAGCAGTAGTAGGGAAAAATATGGGGAAGTAAAGTAAACATGGAATAACTGAAGTGTTAATACTCTATTTAAGTCCATCCATGAATATGAAGAAATATTCATACTCTGAGTGTTGTGTTTTGATAAAGTTTCTGGGAAGGCAATACTGCATAAAAACAATTCAGCAATTACAAGGAAATGGAAAAAGTGGGGTCAAAATAATTGGCACGATGAGTCAGTGTCAAGTGGAGTCTCAACTGGCAAAATATTCTTTCTGTACAGCTTTGTACTATGAACTCCATTTCAAGAATTCTGTTGGGTGTTACAAGGAAGCTGGAGAGGGACTCTTCATTAGAAACTTAGTGACAGAAGTTCAAACTGAAGGAGGAGAAATGTGGGTTAGAAATTCTTCCCTGTGGGGTAGTGAGACAGTGGAACACATTGCCCAAAGAAGCTGTGGGTGCCCCATGCCTGGCAGTATTTAAGGCCAGGTTGGATGAGGCACTGAGCAATTGATCTAGTGGAAGGTGGCCCTGCCTATGACAAAGGGATGGAACTAGAACAGACTTTAAGGTCCCTTCCAACACAAGCCATTCTATGTTTGTTCTGTCAACAGATGAAGAGTAATCCCATAACACTTAGTATAATTACATTTTAATGAAATATTGAAATTCTTCCTAAAGTGTTACAAAGATATAATACATCTGTAATATAAGTGTAAAGGCTCAACATCAAAATGAAAAGACTCAGTAAAAAATATAGATTAGAAGTTACTGCAGCAAAACAAATTCATTGCAATTACATTTGTGATTTTTTTTGTTATGTTGGGTTTTTTTTAAAGAAACCAGTAATATTGACTGGCACATACAGACAAGATAAAATACAGTGAGAGTTTTCTTTCCCCATACAGTATTCAATCAAACAGCACTGGAACAAACATTGATTTCATGCATAAGTGCAGAGAGAATTTTAAACTCGACATATAGCACTGATTTCAGCTTTTGTACAGCCCCATTTGCAACACATTCCTGCCAAACCCAGAGACTCCCGTTTTCTTCTCGGAAACCTGGCCCAAAGATAACTGCTTGATTCCACAGGATTTGCATTTCCTGTTCCTCCCCTGTCCTTCTGAACAACTTCCTCTACCTGGCGAACAAGTTCTTTCAAGTTGTCTGCCACAGGTACATATTCATTAAAGTAATTTAAACTATACAAGTCCTTAAATGTCTCCCATCCAAGAACTGGGCTGCTTCTCTGCAGCTGTTCCACCTCAGGATCCAAAACTGATTGCAGGTTGAAGTTTCCTAGTAGTTTGTTGCTTCCTGTTTGCGCAGAACCTGTTTAAAGAGAAGACACTTTTAAGTTCAGACTGTAGGAGCATTAAAAGAGCACACAGTCCTAAGAAACAGCAATAAAACCTATTCAGTTAGTATCAAGTGAAGCACTATTATCTGGCACTTTCAGAGTGTTCACACCATGACTTACCTGTAGCTTACTTCTAGTGGAATCTACGTTTTGAAGTCTGTACTGCCTGTTAGACACAGAGTACTCATCTACAGCTGCGACTGAAGTAAAGGCATCCTATCACAACTGCAGTGTTATTGACATAGAAATCTCAATTTTTCCACAGAAACAAAATTTTCTTGTAAAGACATGTATCCAGAAATACCACAGAGCTATGTCGTGTGGCATGTGAACTACATTAGACCACTCCTCCCCTGTGCACAACCACACAAACTAGCACCATGTCAAGAACAAATGTAGGAAGGACTAAATAAGCAAAAATCATATGTAAACTGCTTCTTACAGATTGTATTTTTCTATAGCTATTTTTAGCTGATGCTTTTCACTCATTTCTTTTCAAGGCATATCAGAGGCTTGCACAATTTAGTTATGACATGCTTCATCTCACTGCGTTCTCAAAAATCCAGCTCTGCTTCTTTTCACCTCATTCTGTTTCTCTTTATTTTACATTCTCCAAGGGAAGTTGCATTGCTTACTACAGCTAATGAGAAGGAAAGTGGTTTATTCAATCCTTAATTTAAAAAGAATCCAAAGTAAGTCTTTGTCTTGTTGTCTTAATACAACATATATGGGGGGTTTTGTTTCAGAAAGCTGAAAGAAAATGAGACCATTCAGTGAATGTTATATTTACTTTAATATGGCTAATTAGTATCTAGTAGATAACTTTCAGATAGAACAGCTGCCTGAGTATGTCCAAAAATAAAAGTAGCTATAGTTACTTTACTAATTAGAAAGTGATTCCTGCTACTTAGTAGTCTTTCGGGGTGGGGAAGACTTTTGTTAGACATCATGCAGCACAGTGGGGGCTCCTTAGTGACTGCTGTTCTGAGAAGGTGCTGTTAATAAAAGGAAAACAAAGTTTGCTGGGAAAGCACATAATCCTCGCACAGGCTGCAGACAAATAATTTTTAATAATTACAAAGTTAACTTTTATCTTTTACTCAACACCCAGGAAACCCAGAACACTAGCTTCATTAACTGCCCAAGGTCTTAGGTTATTTCATTAATGGTGTGTTTAATTAAAAAAAAAAAAACAACCAAACTCTTCCATTGCATGCTTTAGCCATAATTCCAACCTTTGTCCTTTTTAAAAATATTAATTTCACAATTCAAAATATCGACATAAATGAGAGTCATCACTTAAAATTACTGTTACTGTAGTTTGAGAACACAGCCCAAAAGACATCTGTTAACACTTTCTTAACATAGTAGGCTTTGGACACGCGGCTGCAAAACTCTGAGGAATATTTTACCCATTAACTGTCTCACCACAGATTCCCTAAAGCAGTTCTTGCTGTCTAAATTATATACCTGAAGTACCAGAGAGTGCCATCTATCTTCCAACGTGCCAACTCTCTGGTGCAGAGCAGCACAAGTGAGTGATAAAATCCCTCGCAACTCGACATCCTTGGCCGTCCCGCACGTCCCGGGAGCTCTGCCGGCGAACACGGAGTCAGAGCTCCCGGCAGGGAGGGAGACGCGAGCCACTGCCGAGGACTTAGTGAGCTTTAGGAAGGAGCANNNCTTTAGGAAGGAGCAAAGTCATAGCGAGAGGCATTCCCCACCGCTACCCAGGGCGCATCAGCCCTCCCTGCACGGCCAAGGGAGGGGAAATGTGTGATTTTGTGGATTTTAAAGTAGAAGCGCCGGCCGCCCTGAGCAGCAGCGAGGTATCCGAACTGACCAAAAACTTTGCTAATAAAGCATCAGCGCCTCCTGTGTCTTTCTCTCTGAATTACGAGGGTGTTCTTCCAGAAGTCAAGGGAAATGCCGACCAGGAACGAGAAGGAAAGCGGGAGAGAGACGGGGACGCTCCGCGGCTCAGGGTAGGAAGAGCAAGCGGCACCGCGGGGCGCTCGCCCTTCCCCGCTCCGTCCCATCCTACCCGTCTCTCC
>VZRE01006280.1:0-32615 GCA_013396775.1 Cephalopterus ornatus | reverse complement strand
CAGCGTTGAGGAGTCCTCGGAAGAGCTCCCTCGCGTTCCTGTCCCTCGCTGGCTGTCGTGGCTCCTCACGCAGCCGGTGAAGAGGCACCTCACCTTCGGCCTCCCGCCTCGGGCTCCCGGCCCCCCGCTGACCAGGAGACACACTCCATCCCCTCCGCGGGGTCTGCACCTCAGTTCTTCCTGTCTGTGGTCAGGTGGCAGTTGCCAATGCTCTCTCGAATTGCTCTGAAAATGTGAAAAACTTCAGCTCGGCTGTTTTTTTCCCCTTGCAAGTCTAGTAACCACTTCTACATCCTAAAAATGCCTGACACAAAGAGAAGCAAGCAAGTTCCACAGAACTACGTCAGGTGTGGATACTTGAGGTAGGATTTCACAGCCTGGATTCCTCTCAGGTTTGTTGCTCTGGAGGCATGAGTTCAGTGGCAGCCACAGCACCCAAATGTCAGAGATGCCTTGGCTCCAACATGTCAGTCCTGGGAATGTGGAGTTCCACACCTGTGTGTCTCGCCAGCAGGCCCCAGCAGGCTCTCATTGGCAAGGGTGGTGTTCTTCAGACCACCAGGCAGAACTATGCACCCTGTGAAAGCAAACTTCGCTTCTGGATTTGTTTTTTTCCCCAGCACAATAGGCCAAGAAGTGGCTGCTTTTATAAAAAGTCATACTGTGGAGAACCAGAAAAGTTCATCTCTCTTAAAATATTTTGAAGCTTTTTTCTGTAGAACCTTTTGCATAAGGGCTATGTTTTCTATCCCCGGAGTACTGTTAGCATATAGACAGAATACCTGTCAAAACTCAATCCACAAGGAGGGCACAGAGAAGACCTGCGTCTACAGATTCCTACTGTGTGTACAAAGGTGATTGATTCACTTGTGCTGGCAGTGAAGACATAGTCTCCAATCACCTCTTCAAGGAGGACTTGGTGTTTTACACTGAGCTGGATCTAGAACGAGGCTGTGCAGGTCTAAAATTGGGAGCAACCTGTGAAGTTTTTATCATGGTTAAACCCCGGCCAGCCACAAAGCCCCACCCACTCCCCCACCAGTGGGATCAGGAAGAGAATCAGAAGGGTAAAAGCCAGAAAACTCATGAGTTGAGATAAAGCCATTTTAGTAGGGAAAGAAAAAGTCATACACACAAACAAAGCAAAAGAAGAAATTAATTCACTGCTTCCCATGGGCAGGCAGGTGTTCAGCCATCTCCAGGAGAGCAGGGACCCATCACACCTAACAGTTACTTGGGAAGACAAACAACATCATTCCAAACATCTGCCCCCTTCCTTCTTCTTCCTCCCCACTTTATATACTGAGCATGATGTCATATAGCCTGGAATATCCCTTTGGTCAGCTTGGGATCACTTGTCCTGGCTGTCTCCTTCCAACATCCCATGAACTCCCAGCTTCCTCATCACTGTGGCAGTATGGAAAGCAGAAGAGGCCTTGGCTCTCTGCAAGCACTGCTCAGCAATAACAAAAACATCTCCATATTATCAACCCTGTATTCAGCACAAATCCAAAACACAGTCCCATACCAGCCATTGTGAAGACAATACCAGCCCAAACCAGCACAGTTGTCTACACTTGACCTTCCTTTTAAGTCCAGTCGTGTTTAGGCAGCAGTACCTCTTCAACAGTAGGCACCATCATCCAGATGTTGTAGGATGCAATCTGCAGAAGTGGAGACTGCTAATCCGAAATTCCTGAAGAACAAAACCTTGGCCTGTTTTCCCTCAGTTGAAGTCTTACCTACTATTCTATTACAGACAAGCTGTGCAGGAATAACCACACTTGCATTTTGAGAGAGTAGCACCTTGATTTTGTTTGTCTTGTGGTCTTTTTCTGAAAATACCCATCACATTAGCTGAACTTGCTTACGGATTGTAAGTAGTCTTATAGATAAGAGAATTGTTTTCAGTGACTGGAAACCTGCAGTTATGTGCAAAAGCACTACCAGGAAAAGGTAATAAGGAAAGTGCCTCCTGAGCTGGGCAGTGACTGACCTGATGACTCATTTAGCTTGTAAACTAATATAATTTATTTTATACCCTACTTTGATGCCCATACCCAATATTTTTTCCAGTCTCTAAAAGCAGTAAAAGGTCAGATGTGTCCATCTCAGAGGTTTTACCAGGGAATTTCAAGAGAAGTTTCCAGATAGCAGGCTGATTTGTCAGTCTAGCTGGAAAATTCCTGACTCTCCACATGCTTCAGTTTCAAATTTATCTGGACCATCAGCTACTGTGGCACCCCATCTAGCTCCCCCTAAGCAAAGGCAGACATTATGATGGCCACCTTTAGGGTTTTTTTTTTATTTTCAAGAACACCACTTTTGCAACTGTCTGAAGCATATAACCTCTAACAGCAGCTGCTAAATGCAAGCACTTAGGAGACTGGAAAACAAATATTTCAGAACAGCTATTCTGACCTCATTGCTTCTTCACCAGGGCTACTGAATATGAAAGACAAGGCTTTCTGTGCTTTCCATTGAGCTTGCTGGTATTTAATAGAGCATGAGTTGTCAGAGACCTTGGAGGGAATACCTTTTCAAGACATTCCTAATGCCTCAGGGAAGCCTCACTGCAGCATTCTTCATCACTCTTGTTGAAAAGCAAAGGCTGTGAATGCTCTTGTCCTAGGATTAAAGACTGCAACACCAGGCAGGGAGTTAATGAGTTTTATTAAGGATCATATCTGAACAAGCTGGCAGTGGCTTGACATTGCTTAATGTTACTATGCTTAATGCAGTTTCATTAGTAGGGTGCTCATGTATTGCTTGGTATTTTTCCTCCAGCCATATTTTAGCAACACTGCCTTTGCATCTAGGGCTTTCAACTCCATCTACTGAGTGTAGGTTATAAAGCAACTTGCTGTGTTAGTCATATAACTTCAAATCATAGAGGATTCCATACAGAAAAGCCTAACAGGCAATCTCAATACTTTGCCATGAAATTAAATGAAGTCATAGGCTAGGTTTGTGTATCTGTTCATCATAGCTAGAAAAACTACTTCTATTTAAAACAAAACATGCAGAAGAAAATTAATAATCTAAATACAAGAAATCTGAAGTAACTATGCATCTTCTTACTGCCTATTTTATAAAGGAGAAAAGACAACAGCAGACCGAAGAAATGAATACCCATTCGTGATCTGTAGGATGCTACAAGACAAATACATCCAGTGTACTGGCTCAGTGCAAGTATTTTGTAGCTTTTAGTTTCCTAAACCAAGGTAAAAACAGTTGTACTATTTCTCTCTATTGCACTAAATATTAATCTGTTGGGCAACAGCAAAGTTTATAGAGGGTAGAAGATGTTTCACAAAAACTGGTGGCTAAATAAAATGGCTTTAACGCTACCTTGATAGCCTTGAATATCTTGAAATAAAGACTTATTCCCATGTTAAATGACAATCTACACAGAAAATCAGTGGTAGGACAGAAATGTACAGACTTCATTAGACTTTTTCCAGAGACTTCATTTCAAATTCATGCAATTCACTACTGCAAGAACTACTTAGTTTTTGAAAGCTGCCCAAACATGAATTTAAAATATTTCTTAAATTATTTCTTAAGTTATTTCTTATTTGCTTAGCACCATAAGAAACCTTAAGAAAGTTTATAATTAAAAAATTAAGAAATCCATGCATTTTTGCATAACAAAGACTAAGACTGATTAGTCTTGCAAATAAATAATAATGCAGAAACAATCTTGTTTCTATATGTCCACGTAAGTGCTTTCCTTTTCTACTTTTAAAAGCAAAGATGTGCAGTCACAGCCATAAAATAACTTCAAAACATTTAGGAAGGGGCTGGAATTTTCAGCTTTCCCTATTATAAAGAAGGGGCCTAAACCAGACTCCCCAAAGTGACTTTGTTTGTTCCGCCTCAGTACTCATGCATCCCATTAAAACCAGACTAACAAGAGAAGTGTGGGACATGCACTTGTGGCTCACAGATGGCACACACTTTATTGTGTTCTGTAAATAAAATATACCCATAATTAGAACACAAGGAGTTTTGACATCCTAATCATGACTGATTTCTCAGTTTCCTGGAATAATCCTGCTCCAAGTGATACCGATTCAGGATACATGGTTATCAGACATTATAATCAGGAAAATCAACAGGATTAAGGTGCTAAGACTAGTGCCTTCAGGCCAGAACAAGGTCCCACTGGAATTACTCTCCTTTTTTTCCCCAGTGATTCATGGAAACAGAGACAGTTGCTGTGATATATTAAAGTAAGTCTAACTCTGAGGCCAGTTAAGCACAAATGACAGAAAGGAGTAGGATGTTTTAGGTGTTTTATTTATTTCCCTAACGATGATTATGGGCAACTTGTGCAACAAACATCTCTTTCCTTGAAGTAAACCTAGTCACAGGTAAGCTTTCCTAATTTCTTTCATTGTTCTCTGAAGGAACGATACCATTAAACCACTCCGTAGTTGTCACTATGTGATAGATATGACTGGGCATGGCACATGGAAGCATTTTGATTAATACACTGGCAGTAGAATAAACACCCTGTAACGACGAATGAGCATCTTCAAAACAAAAGCACGCATTTATCAAGTAAAAAAGCAAAGTCAACAGTAAAAAATAAAGGTAATAAAGGTGACTAACTCTTAACTTCTTGATGATCTTTGGCACATTCTACGTAGGCCATTTAAATCCATTTTTGAGTTTGCATTACACTGGCCTGCTTAGATCCTGTACTTTTTCCCTTACAAATTTGGTAACTTTCACTGATACTTACTGTGTAATGCTGAATTAAACTTGCCCCATTTCTGTCACTTTTTAGTGTGGAGTCTTGCAATGGATTAACACTGTTGATCTAAGTTCAAACTTTGGGAGAAAAAAAGAAAAATCAAATTTGGCTAGATGGAGTAATAAATAGCAACCTCATTATCTCCTAAAACTGCTGTCTAGGCCATTATTTTGCTTAGCCTTCTTCCTTTAACACTACCGTTTGATCCAGCATCATAGCCAGCAATCTGTCACAAACACACATATATTGATTCCTAATTCACAGCGGATATGATTAGAGTATTTCCTAATTTTCTAGGATTTGTAAGTAAAACTGTTGTATGGGCTATTAAAACTGCTCTCTTGTGAAAATGTCTTTCATAGGTTTAAAAGGTGAGTTAAAAGGCACAGATGCAGACAAATAAATACCAACACAAGATGGTTTAACTGTCTTGCTTTCTTGGAAGAAAGAGTATCAAGAGATAACAGAGATCAAAACGTAACAGATTGTTACCATTTCCACAAAATTAAATCAAGGTGGAATTCAGAACCTGGAGAAAACACAGCTGATGATCTATTATTCAAAGCAAAAGAAATAAGTGGAGTGCTTATGTTCTACAAGTAGTACATAATACAGCAGCAAGTGGTGAGTGCTTATAAGATGGGCAAAAAATGTGAAGTAGTCTTGAATTGTGTTTTGTGAGCTCACAAAACATGTGTAGCACCACAGGCTGAGTTGAGGCACACCTTCCTAGACAATTTCACTGCCTTAAATCTTGAACAGCTGAAGTGTAGACTAAGCTATTATAACCAAATAAGCCATTATAACCCATTTTATTGCACTGCACCTTGAAACAGATCACATTTGAAATCTGTTACAGATTGTATGTTGTTAACATGCAAATGACAAAACCAATTACAGAAGTGACTGAATGCAGGAGTGAATGCACTTTCAGAAATCAAACTTACACAGCCACAGAAATTGTGCTATTAACTTCTACATTGAGAAGCTTTCATTTCATTATATATTTACCTATCTTATTGTAAAAATATTCTAATTTTAGTCAAGTAGTCATCAAAATCATATTTGGAGCATTATCTCTAGCTGGACTTTAATTTTTAAGTCAACACTATGTCAGTATAGACTTAGGCTTAATTCATTATTGGATGCTTTTTGAGCATTTGTTTTTCATTCCACAATTAGACTAATGCTAGAAAAATTTCCATCCAAAACACAAAATCATCTGTTTTTAAACAAGATTTGCAATACAGAAAGATGCATTTTTACCAAGTGTGACATCAGAACATTAAAATATAATAAAACTATATTCGTAGTATATACCATGCTCAAGTAAAGGCATGCAAAAAATCCCTCAGTTTTTCAGTACTTGTAAGGCCACTTGGATCTACTCATTACAAAACCATACATTAATAACTTTGCTTGCTGTTAGCCTAAGTTAATATTCATCTTAGCAGTGGAACTCTGATTTCATGTAAACAAATTACCCTGAGTTTCAGAATGTCAAACAAGCATGAAAAAGATTCAGGAAATAACTACATAATTTGTTTTCTCTTTTGAGAAACTATCTCTGCTCATACTTTTAACACAGTTTCCCCTAAACACACAGTTAGCAAGTGACGTGTTTACTTCTGAACCTCCTTCTGATAAAAGCTGTTTATTCCAGAATTTGAAGCAGAGATGGTGAGTTTACTGCCTAAAGAAAAGCTAATAAAAAGTAACATATTTTTCAAAGACATTGACTATTCCTGACTTCAAATTGAGCTGTGCATCTTGAAATGTATTTGAAAATTATGACCATATTTATAAAAATTTATAACTACCAATTAACTTATCTTTATTGATGATATCGAGTTTGGTCAGTACCAGACATTTTTACTACAGGTGAAAGTTATTTTCAGACTCTGAACAGACAATGGAAATTCAATATTTCATTACAAACAAGAAAAATATACTACAGGAGCAATGGATATTTTGAGGACATACATATAATGTGAAAACCATTGCTCTAGGAAGTACTGATTTAAAAAATGAATTAAATTTTGATTGTACAAAAGCTCATCATTTTCTCAAATTTTTAGTTATTAATTTATGTCCAAATCCAGTATTATAATCACATTTCAGATATGCAGCTTTAATATCATCTTCTTATTTTTCTCTGAAGGACTTGGTCTGAGATCTGATTTTCTCCAGATCTTCAAAAGTGAGAGGTCCTTTTGGCAATTCTAACGAAGTACTCTGTGTGTCAAGTATGTTCTCTGCTTCACCTTAAAAAAAACCAAAACAAACAAAACCAAAAAAGTTGAGTAAATTTTGTCAATCTTACAGTGAGAAAGCAAAGGAAGGAAAAAAAAATTAAGAAACTGATTTAGCTATTCTTGTTTGGACCAGAATAACAACAGAGCAGATCACAGTTATGTATTTTACAAACAAAACAAACTGATGTCAGTATAACACTAAGGTTGTCTCTAAGGAATTGTGGACAGGTAGGATAATTAGGAGTCTAAGAGGGTGGACCAGACATGTATATAAAGGCATACGTAAGCTTTATCAAGTAATACAGAAATGTAGGTGTGCCATACTTGAGCACGACTTTTCTTCTTGTCTCAGGCCTAGGCTAAAAGATGTCAGGTTACAATCAGAAAGTGGGCAGCACAGGACTTGCAGAAGCATTGGTCAAAGCATATTGCTCACAAAAAGATTTGCTAAGAAAGTTACGTAAACATGCAGTCTTAACAGCATAATAGGGAAAAGTTATAGGGTGCAGAATGCTCTCAGTAAGGCTGGAATGAAAACATCTAGGACAGAGAGTCCAAAAAACAAAGATACAGATTGAAAATCACACGTAGGTTGTGGTGGTCTGATTGTATGTAAGAAATGATGAAGATCAGGCAAAAAATGCATTTGGTACAATGCCAACAATCTTGTTTACCTATGGCTTAACTGTTAGCTTGATGAGCATTACGGCAGCGATTTGAAACTGTATTTATGTTCAATAAGGCTGACTGAATATTGCAATGCAGTCAAGATTGTGGTCATTCTTCAAAACAGGTCTGAATGCCAAAATCTTCCAACTGCAATTTTGATAGTACCACAGTGCCTGGGACTTCTGCATATCAGTAATATCCAACACCAGTCGGCACTCCTCCCAGTAACTTGTAATAACACAATGTCAGTCAGTTGCATATAGCATCTGATTATGAAACAGCAAGAGACCTTTGATGACAGAGAGATGTAGATAGGCAAATCCCTGTGCCTGCCACTCACATCCACTAGAGCACATTGCCCAGTCACCATCCTTCTCACGTGGCTCAGGATACCAGGACAGAGGTATCTAAATCTTGGAAAAGGTAGCCAGAGTTCCATTGCTTAGTGGAGAAGTTCTGTTTGGTTGGAGGATGGCTATATAATTCCTCCCCCCGCTCTAATCATTTGTCTGAAAAACACCAGCGGTATGTGCCTGGACTGGGAGGAGAAGCAAAACCGCAAGGCCAAGAACACAGATAGCAGGTCCATGACTGATTCTGTTGTGTCCTCAGACATTCAGAAAAGACAGTGCATCTAGGGGCTGTTCTGTAACCCTGCCATCTCCCAAAGACTCTGATATATGACCCTGGCACACTTAGGGCTTTTCCACAGCACAAGCAGAACTCAAAACAAGCGTTTCACCCTGTGTCCTCAGGTTTGGGGCTTTAATTAGCCCAAGCTATAAAGTAGGAAAAAATACCCCTTTGATTTCGATTTGGAAGAATACTCAAGTCATGAGATAATGTTTGGACATGTAGACAGAAGAAAAAATTAACTATAAGGAATATCAAAGACAATGCAATTGCCTCTTCCTGGTGAAAGAGAAACAGAGAAACCTTTCAGGGGTATAAAACGATTCCAAAAGATGAAGGACAGCAGATATACGTCTATGTGATCAAGGTGGTTCAAACACAAAGTTCACTGTGCAACACAGAAATAATTGCAGATTATCTTAGGAGAAGGAATTGGCTGAGGCTGAAGATAGGCATACCCTGGAGGAAAGATACCAGTTAAAGAAGGAACAATAAGGAGAATACATCCATTATTACACCAGAAAGATAAAGCATGGCATAGACAAAGAGAACAGACGGAAAAGCAGAGAAGTTGTTTAGAAGGTATAGGAGTGGACACAGGGATCAGCTGAGTATTGAGAGCCAGGATTATAGCTGCAGGTCAATTCTGTCATAAAACCTTCTCTTCAACTATGTAATTTTAATCTTAAAATATAAATGAACTCCTAATTTCCAGATCAGGTTCATTCAGGCTAGTCCACTTCCTTTTATTCTACTGTTGATATTGGTAATTATTTTAATGTCCTTCTCTTACTTTCCTTTATTCTATCCTGTAAGTAAGATCTGTAGACCCAAATCTCTCATGTCTCTTCACAAGGCTAAATAAACCAATCACTTTGTTTTCTCTTGCAAGGTAGCTTGGCATTCCCTAATAATTTCAGCTCTTCAGTATAATTCCAGATTCTTTTTATAGAAGTGATCCAATTTACATGTAAATTTCCCCAGAAGGTGTTATTTTCCTGCATCAATACCTTCCATCGGTGCTCTATTTGTACTAAGGTTGTGGAATATCAATCCTTGGAGGCATTAAAAGCCTTTTGGACATTTTCGTGGGCTTTTGGCTATAGATGATTCTCCTTGAGCACGAGGGTTGGACCAGACAACCTCCAGAGGTCCTTTCCAACCTCAACCATGCTGTGATACTAGGACACCTCACTTGATGTTTCTAGACTTTGCTCAACTCTCAATTTCACAACAATACTGGTTTATGGTCATTCTGTGATCTTTTAATGCATTCAAGTTTTTTAATAGCTTTCTTTTCTTTCATTTCCGGCTGCTAAGCACTGATGGTAGAAATCCCTATTGGTTTCTAGCTTCTCGCTGACCTTATCAATAGGAATCCTATCTTATTGTCTCATTTCTTCAGGCCATTCAGTTCTTCTTGTACTACAGTTTATTTCTTCTCTGTTGATGAAACTAATCATGTTTGTCACCCACAGATTTGATTAGTATAATGTACTCATAATTTCAAAGACAAAACAAAAGCTGATCCAGACCAGATCTTGAGGAATATTGTTAATAATCCTGCTAAAGCCTAACCTTCCTTTTTAAACACAAACCTTTGACATCTTCTCTTTACTCCAATACTTACCCGTCTACTAATTTCCATGTCCTTCACGCTAATTTAATCTTCATGTGATACCACACCAAATGCTTTCATGAGTTTATAGTAGATCTAACATAGTTCTTTTGGGAAAAAAAAACAATCTTCCTGGAAAAGATATAGTTAGTTTGGCATATTTAATTTTAACTTATTCTCCATTTGGCTCCATAGCTTTTCTCCAAAACCTTTTCACAATTCTTGCATACTGCTGAAGTTCCCCTAATGGATCTGAAGTGATGAAGATGACTTTTCCTATTTGGAAGGCAATAGCACATTGCCTCTCTTCAACCTATGTAGGACCACATGGTGCATGGTAAACACATCACATACAAATCCTAAATTCCAAGTGCTCCTATTGTACTGTGTGTACTACTCTCCTTTTCAACACTCTGATTTCCAAGAACCAAGCAATGTTTCCTCCCTGTGCTTAGCTACCTCTTCACATTAAAATCCAAAGAAATTTATTTAGTGGGGTTGAGGAAATGTTCACAGAAATGTTCCTGCATCACCTAAATATATTTGCACATGTATGAAGAAGGAACTACCACAGATTTTGTTTAATTAACCGACCATTATTTTCAATAAAGCATACAGAGTTAGGACACCCAGCTGTTAGATCTGAAGGCTAAAGACCAAGAGCTGAAATGGACTGTTATTTTGTTTTAGTATACTTGTGCTAGTAACAGACAAGAAAATCAAGTTAACTAAGATGATTCGTGAAGGTGACAAGCCACGGCCCAGTGCTGTCTTCACTTAAAATGAACACTCACTGAGCATGTCTCCTTCACTAGGAATCAGAGTAACTACATCAGTGGCAACTGTGAGGCAAGATCCCACTTTCTGGGACTCATCTTTCTTAATCTTGGCAGGACATTTGCAAAAAGGTCATCGGCTGATAACTGAGTTCGGTCATGAAGGTGTAAGGACATGATTCCTGTCTGTATCCCTTTATCTATTCTTATCATACTTAACCCCTGCCAAAACAGCAGCATTGGAGTGGAATACAAAAGGAAATCACTAGATCTGTCACTTCTCCGAATTATGCAATGTTTAATTCCACTGTATTTACAGCCTTAGAATTCAAACTTTTTGAAACAAGAGGAGAAAACAGTTTTAAATGAAGGGAAAGGCTGTAAAAGTAGAGTGAGTACTCTTGACTGGGAAAATATCTGATTTAACAGCGAAGAGAAAAAAAAAAAGAGATAAGAGTTTTGTCAAAAAAAAAAAAATCTGTTACAAGTTTTCTCCCAGTCATTTTTAAAAAACTTAGCAGGTTAGCTGAAGCTTGGTTCTATAGGTGAACAGAACACACTTACATACCTTTGATCCTTTGCAACATTGTCCCATAGCCCATATCACAATTATAGGCAAATACAAAGCCTAATGGACCTATCGGCATTAGAAGTGCTGGATTCTTCTTTTTTATTGCTCTGTGTTTGATTTAAAAAAAAAGAAAAATATTATTTAGGATACTCAGCATATCAGCACTGTTAGTTTAGGTTTACCTTGACTGTCTAGGACTTTTGTATCCTCCTACAATCTCTAATCAAAGAACAAGTCTTAATTTCCTCAGAAGCATTTGTCTGCTGGTTGCCTTCTTGCTTAACCCAAGGATATTTAAAAAAATCCTTCAAGTGAGTTTTGAAGATACCTAACAAAAATGGGATTATCTAACTCATGTAGATTGCATGTGCACATGCATATACCCAGTCACATGTAACATGCAACAATTTAGATAACTGTGCTCAGTTCCAAATGCATGAGTCTATAGAGAATGCATAATGCCTAAGGTGCATTTAATCTGTACTATGCACACAAACCCATAAATATTTCCTACATTCCCTCTAATCATGTTACATCACAAGAAAAACATGTTATCAAACAAAAGTACTACAAGGCATGTTCTTTCCTATGCAATACAGCTTTACTAGCCAGGGTTTTTTTTTTTGCCTTTGGGTCAGTTGATTCAAATTTAAGTAAGTAGACTTCAGAATACGCCCATTTGTTCACTGCATTAAAAAACATTGATAGAGAATTTGCTCATTAGTAGTACATTAAATCACAGTACAGACAAGAAAATAGCATGGCTTTTAAACAATTTCTCCTCTTCCATGCACAACTTGTACTTTTCACTGAACTTTTGCTACTTTAGATGTATCATTTTTTTGTCAGCTCATGTATCTGCTTTTAAATTAGTCTTCAGTACAGACATAACCACAACACATGCAGAAGCAGACAGAATTCAGAGTCCCTTTGTCATGTGATCAACTTCTGAGCAATTACTGGACAAACATAACTACTTGTTAAGGAAGATCCAGCAATATAGAAATACATCTGTAATATATTTATATTTTCTGTTAGGAAATAAAATTCTTACCCAGCTGTTAAAACTACAGCAGAAAGTCCAAAAAATGTCCCAAAATATTTGAGAAATTCCCGTGTCGAAGCAATCTGCATGGCTATTTGTCTCTCTCTCATCAGGTTCTGCAGCAGCAGTTGCCTTTCCATCTAAAGATGGGAGAGAGGTTAAATAAAATTGTCATTCATTTATTTTAAAGACTGAATCAATCTCTCACCTATAAATCCAAAACACTAACTGAGATAGCAGTCATTCATTGCTTTTGATTGAGAATGGTCTTCTTCAGTAACAACTCAGCATAGTTCATACCAAGAAAGCATTTAGGTCAATTAGCAAATGCTTTAATGCAGGATTTTTCTAACGCTGTTTCTCAAAGTAAAAAGAAAAAACAAAATACCGGTCTGATGTTTTGATAGCTCCACAAGTCTCAGCAGTACTCCCTAGATTCAGGTTCTCTGACCTTAATCTATCACATTTACATGGTGATCCATACAGAACCATCTAGTTGCTTTCCAATTCATTCTGCTTAATTTTAATTTAGGTGATAGTAACTCTACAGTCAATTTTGACATCTCTTTGCCCTTTGAGGATTTCTCTTCCTCATGATGACTCATAAGGCATAATAACTCTTCTGCAACACCACAGTTTACAGATATAGAAAAAACACTGTGAAGATACCAGATCTTTTAAAGATACTGGAATACATATCAGAAGTCCATGAGAAAATACTTCTGTAACTGAAACCAAAAACAATAATGAAAAAGTACAATCTAGACAGTATATTCACACATTAAAATAGAACTTTCTATGGTACACCAGAATAAAAAAGAGAACTTTCTACGACGCACAAGAATAAAAAAGCAGATTATTCGATTTTTTTCTTCAATTACATGCCACATCTAAACATTTCCACTAGGTAAGGCAAATTCAGAATTTCTTAAAAGTTCCTCTTGACTGTACAAAACACCAAAAACAACAATAGTATTTCCTTCTTAAAGTGACGCAAAAACAAGAACTGTGACAAAAATAAACAGTCTTAAACCAGAGTAGAGAAGTTAGTTAGGAATAGGAAATTTGTTCTTCACAATAATGTTTATAACTCATCTTTTGGGGAAAAAACCCCAAATTATCTGGATTGCTATGTCTAGCCTAGCTAATCAAGTTGCACAAAAAGTCCAACAAGGTACAGGAAACAGAATACCAGCTGCCTAAAAAAGTGTATTCTAGGGAAGAAAGAAAAAGGAATGAATTCAGAAAGTTCTCTTCTAATGAATCTGTAAAAGTAATTAAATATGTTCTTTTTTCCTGCTTTCTAATTCAAGAATAATTTAAAGGATTTGTAATTACTTAAGGTTTCCACCCATTTATTCATCTCCATTACTATTGATTTAGCCCAAACAGAACAATATCTGTTAAATTGTTACTAATTATTTCTTCAGACTATGTTGGTCTTGCTATCTTATTTACAAGTTCATTCAGTACCTAGATAGGTAGAATTAATTTTTGAGACAGCATAATGAAAAAAGAACATATCTAATTACATATAATTGTACACAGTAGGAAAAACAACATTCACTGTAGTCTCACAGTACTGTTTCATCTGTTTCTCTTTCCTCAAGACTTACATTGCAATTGTTGTTCTCACAAAAAATATCAACCGGCTTTATCTTCCTGATAGCCATCATTTTCAGACTGTCTTTTTTTTTCAGAAGAAGTAATTATATAAAGGCTGACAAGACACTTAATAAAATATCAAAATAATTAGTTTTTATTTTGTCACCTACAAGATACTTGGAAATTCTAAAATAAACAAGCACACTGCTCATTAATTAGACCCATTTTGTTTCCATGCATCCTAAGCCTGGTAAATTGCTGAGGGCTGACATGATGAGATAAAATAATGACATGTAATATTAATTTAATGACTCTATTTTCCTCTTCAGTATGATTATAGGTGTAGTTTGCACACGTGTGACACGTATTAAGGGATCCTTTGTTTGCCTGTCAGCACAGATAAGAAGCCTAGCCATCCAAGATGCAAAGTATTACCCTAAATGAGCTTCAATTTGAAGAAGCACATAGTAAGGAAGTGGGACAAGGGTATGCTGATGAAATATGGCTCTTGCTAAAAGGAAACAATGCAGAAGAAGAAAAACAGACAGTTTAATATGCACAGGGTTTAGAAAAATGTAAGCATGGCATAAAAAGAAGGCTGTAAGCTTAAACCTATGAGACTAAACGAAAGGATCCTAACATGATTTCTCTAAAAACAAAACACACTCAGACACACAAAACCCCAAAACAAACAAACCAAAAACAAACAAACAAAAAAACCAAAAAGCCCCCTAAAAATGTTATACTTGGGCAGCTCTTTAAAACACCAGTGCTGAAAGAAAAAGATAAGTCACAGACACTAAAGTTGAACAAACACTAAGGTCTAACAAAAACCTTTCTATAGGAGACTGTCATATCAAATTTCAGAAGCCCAAATGTACTTTCATGTATATCTACAAGTAGTTTATATAAATAACCTAGTATAAATGAAAACAACTTGTTTTGTATATTACAGACAGCAGCTAGATAACACGATCAAACATTTTTTCATATTCTTTTCTAACCAGATCTTCTTTTCTTTCACTTGAGAGAAACAACCCACAACTTTCTCCTTCCAAAAATAAGTGGTGGGATGAAATGCATAGAAAAATGCTCATAATTCCTTTCCTTGAAGAAAACTTCTTCTATGTGGATGTAAAATCTTATCTAGACGACATACACTACTGTATTTAAATTAATTAAAAAAAAAAAAAGAAAGATGTGTTGGAGGGAAGTTTTAGACTGATGAATCTTAGAGATAAGCATTCTGTGTGTACATGCAGAAATCTGGTATAGTCAAGAAACAGAGATTTCAGAGGAATATTGATGCACAGAAGGCAGTAAAAAGTAGATCTAGTGACATTTAGCTGAAAGAATAATTTAATCCTCGCTATTACTGAAGTTTCATGATGTTACAAAGAAGAGTTTACAAGATCTATTTTGTCCATAAACTTAAAATGTAGCATTAAGAAATCCCTGAGAATAATAGTGTTGCAGAGGTTTGTTTTTAAACCAATTTTTATTTACTCATAAGTTATATGGAGAAAATCTAGTAACAATACACAAACATGCTCCAGAATCTCTCTGACCTTATGCAATTCTATGTTAAACCCAGGATTACCTCTCTCAAAGGCCAGAAATTCCCTTTCTTCTGTCCTCTTTCATTCTGAAAAAATCCTCATTCATGTTTTCCATTTCCAGGATCAGTTTTGTCACTTGGCATAGTTTCACCTTGCAAAACAAAAGACTATAGTGCTGTAGCTGTTAGGATTGCAACAGGAATCTGCATAACCAAGAGGTTTAATCTTAGTGTTCCAGGGAAATTCCACACTGACTTCACTGGCTTTCAAGCTCTCCCTAAGGAAAAGGGAAAACTGAGCCACACTTACGGCCTAAGTTGTCCTGTTACATACTGTTTGATCATGCAATTTAAACTTACTGGAATAACTGCAGAAAAACCAGTTTGGAGAAACCTGAGCTCTTCTCAGGGAGCACTGTAGTCACTGTGCTGCACGGCAGGAAACACCCCTCTGGCATACTCTGACAGAGGAGACAAAGGCAGGGCACCTGCCTACCCTGTGCCATCAAAGACTTCTGTAGCACATCCAGACCTGATTTCCGATCATCTAAATAGGTTTATGAGCAATTACCTTAAAAGTGTATATGCATTTAAATGAAATTTGGATGCTCTAAGTGTCAAAATTAAGCACCTACACGGGCACTCAGGCAACTCCTCTGTATCTTGGTCTTTCAAAAATTCAAAAAGATCATGGACAATATCCATGTGCTTATTCATTCAACATGCCAATCTTAAATGAAGCATGTTGAGCTTGGATAGTTTTGAATAATCAAGATACCCTGATATGCTGACCTTACACTGGCAAACAACTGTCAGTAGATTTTAAGGCAACACTATTGCATTAAGATTATGCTAACTTTAAGCAAGTTAGGATTTGAAAACATACCTAATATAGCGAAAGACTCAGGAGTCCACCAAAAAAGATGATTCAAAATTAGATGAAAGAAAATCAAATCATGTTTGACTGCAGTTCAAATCAATATCCCATTTTCAGCTGTTAATTTCTTAGTAATTGTGTTTTATTTTCCTCCACATGTGTTCTATTGAAAATGCCAGTCATGCTGGGATAGTGAAAGACTTTTCATCTATTAACATGCAGATTTTATGATAAAAGCCAAGTCCTACTCCCTTAAAATTTACGATGTTTAAGATTACTTCTTTTCCCACTTTGCAGAGCAGAAGTAAGAATTAAAAAGTATTAATTTTAACTGCAAACCGTAACATCACATCTAGAACTTTATAGGTAATAAGACCAAAAAAAAATATATCATTCAGACTTACCAGAGGTATGCTGTAGTTTATTTAGAATAATCTTACTGATGGGAAAAGTTGATTATTGAGGAAACAAGCTAGAGGTGCACATCATACATATGAAACACACTTCACCATCCAAGTGCCATGTCTTAGGGAATAAATTCTATTTCATTTTAAATACATAAAACTCCCATCTATACAGAAGGGATGATTTACATGACTATGCTTGTATAAAAACTATAGGTAAAGGGTCTGAAGTGCAGATTTACCACAGGAGGAAGAGATGGTGCAGCTTTCTCACTCAGGTTGCTGTGCATAGCACAAGAGAACTGAAACTGCGATGTTAATGCATGGGTACACATCCAAGCATGCTTTTCTATTACTGTTAAGAAATCATGTCCTATAACAATCAGACCATGTTTTAGAGACAAAGTTAATATAATAATAATAAAAAAAAGAATTTATGTAAAATTCTGCAAGTTCAATGCCATTACAATTCCATAACAAACAGATTTTAAGTGACAGTAGCAACTTATAAATTGGTAAAAAATACTGATCGCATAATTTTAAAAATTTAAGTTTGGTATTTCAAAATAAAATTGTTATTAGTAGTAAGTAACATATGATATTTTATACCACTCTCAGGAGGACCCAATTAGAAATAACTTTCCCATTTTTCTTTAAATACAGCTAGTGGTTTCTCAACACTGTGTGAGAAATTGTAAGGCTGATTGGGATTTGAAGTCTGCCACATACAAACCGTTACAGTAAAAGGAAATCAATGTTACAAAATGAATCATGACAGATGAAGAGAAGTGAGGCGGAGAGGGAAAAGGTCAGTTACTGTGAAACTGATAATGCTAATAAACTAGTCAGTGGTAACCATCCTTATCATTTCTATTCTTCAGACTGCCACAATGATGTCAAACCACATAAAAGAGCATTTATACCATCATTTCATTGATTAAAATCCAGTGGGAGAAAATTCTCATCTGAAATAATTTAATCAACTTTGACAACTTGAAAAAAAAAACCCATCCAGTCCTCTCTGGACTACAAGCCACATCTTCACTGGCAGATAGACTGGAAATTTCTCTTACTTTAGACTCTTAGCTTGTTTTCTCTCTTTCTTTCTGCCTTTCTATTTCACGTTCAGATGCTATAGCTGGAAATGCTACTTTGGTTTCGTACCCCCAAATGGGATGCAAGGTGGTGTACAAAGGCTCGACAGAAACGGAAAGCAGAGACAGTGCAAAATGCTCTCTTCTTCAGTGTCCATGTGAATTAAATAAAACTTTTTTGAGGTATTTTGTACAAGTCGAGATGTATCTAGGGGAACAAAGACACAGTAACCAGTCCTTGACAATTTGCAACTTTATATATTTAATGGCTCTCCTGGGAGAAACGTTCTTTCCCCCAGCCTGGCAAAAAACAGTGGGCAGGTCAAACCTTAACTTGAGAGCAGTCATGCCAGTAACCTCTATAGAAAATGGTATTTCATGTCACCATAATGAAGACATAATTATACTGACAGCCTGGTAAACAGATATTCAGACAGGAAAGGAATTACCTTATAAGGACTGATCAGCTAAACACCATCACTGCTTAAGGTCTGAAATTCAGTATCTAAATCTAAGAAAAGGGAAACTTGAGGAAACTATTGGAATACCCTTACATTCATGTTATAAGAGTCTCTAGTTTCATCACAGGCTAACACATCTATTATGTGCCTATAATACAAAATTATTTTCACTTAGTTTTTCAGTGTTCAGAGATTCTGAAAGTATTCTTTAAACAACTACTAACTTCTAACTTCTGAGAACTCAGAGCTGCAATGAAAAATATGGCTTAAGTTTTCAAAAAATGTGAGAATCACATATACAAAAATCTGCAAATCACTTACAAAACACATATGAAAGTTGGTGTGCAGGTGGTAGAGTTACATAACTGCACAAACCACAAAACCCTTGCAGTAGCAATGCACTTGGTATTTCATAGTCAGACAAGAAATTAAAGTCTTATGTGACATATCCCAGGTGTCATCCTTTCTAATCAATGGGCAAAATCAGAACAGGCAAATCCACCTGCTGCAGATGCTTGTTTGGTAAAAACAAATGGAAAACAGAATAGTGGTACATATGTTTACACCTCCATTGTAAGCCACCATAGCACCATACAGAGATGATAACCTGTAGTAATTATGTAGTGTCTGCTTCTAACACCGGCATGTAGTGTCTGCTTCTAACACCAGCATGCACACTGATGTGTCAGGAAATGGGCCTCTAGATCAAACAGTTAGAGTAAATAAGACTTAAATGTTTTACTCTGCTGTTTCAAAGCTTTTTTGCAAATATTTTTCCCATGAAGTACACAGAGCAATTAAAATTATTACCACTGCAAGAAACTACTCTTCTTAAAAAGAAAACGAATTTTTTAAAGCTTCCCTGCCAAGACAGATTACAAATTATTTACAAGCAAAGTGCTATCATAAAAAGAAAGGGGTCTCAGAGTATTAGCTACAAGCCAGAATGTAAACTGCACTGGAAAAAAGTCATACAGAATCACAGAATATTCTGAGTTGGAAGAGACCACAAAGATCATCAAGTCCAACTCCTCAGTGAATGGCCCATATGGAGATCAAACTTGTGACCTTGGTGTTTATCAGCATCAAGTCCTTTATATTCCTGTTGTTGTCATTAATTTACGGAATTATGTGCCATATAAAAAGAAAATAATACCAAAAGCACCTAAATCCATGCGACATTTTGAGGCATGAAAAGGAGAGATTCGATCCAACAGACAAATGCATGAAAGTAACATTTCCTGGCAGTAACCAAGCATTCCTGTGATTCTGCTGTGTAGCCTTTAAGCCATGAACATGCAGCAGAGTGAAGGGTGTCCACTCTCTGCATTTAATAAAGTTATCTACAAGAGTAAGCAAAGTTTTAAGGTGCTGTTAAGAGTGTTCTGAATTCTCAAGAGTTTTATACAAGCTCTGTAAAGACTAACCAAAGTCATTGGACAGCCAGTTATGTAAAAATCAGGTATCTATGTTGTAGAAACAGTAAAATAGATCAAGAAGTGTAAGACAAAAAGTTAACATTAAAATGTCAAGTAATTTTGAAATCTGGCTAATAACAGAGTAAGAACTATTCAACTTGTTATTTCCATCCTCCAGTAATGCCTCTAGGTATGTTCCTTGTACGCCTCATATGCCCCATAAACCTGGGTTTTTTTGAAAAACAAACACACTAAAAAAGGACTCATAGCACTACATGAAAAAAGAAAAGCATAAGAAATAGCTGAAAAATTACACTGTGGTATGAAAAGCTGTTATAATATCAACAAAACTTGGAAATATAATATTTCTTGTTTTCTGTTTCAGATTTGGACTTACAAAATTACTGCATCTCTCTTTATACCATTTTTATTACGGAATTAAAGTAAGTTTTCTTTACTTATCCATTGTACCTCCTGGGCGTTTATGAGTTCTACTTAATAGAGAGCTCCCCCCCTTCCCCACCTTTTATTTTTTTTTAAACTTAGCATTCAGGAAACATATTTCATAGAAAACAAGTAAAAGGCCAAATTTTACTTCAGTAGACTTCACAGAAGAATACTGAAATGGTAGGTTTGCTCTACCAAGATGGAAGGAATTATGGAAAATTCACAGTGTTACAGGAGTAACACTATGAGTTTCAGAAGATGTTTCCCCCTTGCAATCAATTAAATTCCCCAACAAACTGAGACCAAACATGTCAGGGTAAGCTGAGGGTGCACCTCCAAGCAAGAGGAAAGTTGCAAGCTGCATTCACAACAATGTGTACTCGTCACAGATATTCTCCAGCAAAAGGACTGCTACAATTGCACAAAATGAATTAATATTTGTCTCACTACTAGTGCAGCACCCAGTCTGTTTTGCATCTTCTACTGGCAGTCACTGCATGTTAGAAATAGCTATTAAAAGCTGCTCTTTGCAAACCACTGCATATATTTCTTTACAGTGATCAGGCAGAGAATATAATCTCTCAGCTAATACCAACCAAACTGGCTTTTTTCCTGCAAGATAGATGGTTCTAATCTTCCTCAGTACAGATAGCATTCATCTTGTCCTGTTCCATTTGATGCACAGAAACTAATAAGGATATAGAATTGTTACCAGAGAGCATTTATTTTCCGAATTAAGCCCAGATCACCTAAGGGGCAAAACAATTTTTGTAATGCTTCAAGACAAATGCATTAGAGATGTCATAAGCGCTACTAGTATCTTGTCAATAGAAAACAAATCTAGCTGTTTCCCTCCCCAAAGGGAAAAAGGGGAGGAAAGGCAAAGTCAGGAAAGGCAAAGGGGAGGAAAGGCAAAGCTTGTCTACATTTTACTTCACAAGAAAGAAAGGGAACAATTGTTTTAATTTTAATAGAACTTCTAAAAAAATTCTTTTGACTAAATCTCAGTGAAAACTTTAGATAGGAAAAGGTTAGGAACTTACAAAACCCTGCAGAAAATGACTCAGTGTCTGAGACATTAAGAAAAATTAAATTTTTCAGGCATCATCGTGGAGATGGTTGATCTTTTACTAACAAAGATAAGGTGACAAATCTGTAAATGGAAAAAATGTCATCACACAAAATTTTTCTTAGGCACAGGAAGGACGCTATAAAAATCAGCCTATGCAGACAACTGTGTCAGTACTTTCTCTTTTTGTCAATGAAAGTGAAAAAGCATGAAAAAAGTTTTCTTGTTCAGAAACTCCTTGGCATTTTAACATTAGTCATTCTTCCTGCCAAGGGTCAAAACACAGCACTATCAAGCCACCACTTCATTTCAACATCAACTGATAAATAATCAGTGCTATTTTGACTGAGTAATGAGTTAATTGAATTCAATTAAAAAAACCAACAGAGTTCCAAAATTGTATTTGTAAATATAATCATCTTCAACTAAAAAAGAGGTCATCTCCCCCTGCCCTTACTAATACCTTCTTATACTCTCTTTTCCATTCCTAATTTTAGCTCATTACTCAAAAAGCATCCTAAGATAAAGGGCTGAGACAAGTGTAAGATTCCAAGTCCCAAGCAAGAAGAGTTGGAGTTGACAATCCTGATGGATCCCTTCCAACCTGTGGGAACACGAACCACCAACTCAGAATATTCTCTGATTCTATTAATTCCTTTTACTTGTTTAAGATGGAGTAATAAGATGGAGTCTAGCAGGTATCAAACGGACAGTAATGTTTTTGTTTTTCAACTTGTCCAGTTTCCATTAACATTTTGCATTTGTCTTTAAGCTGAATTACTAAAACAGAACGTGGCCCTATGTCTAGTTTCTCATAAAACTCCCAGTGATTTATCTTTTAATGGCATCTTTACATTCTTAATATTAAGAATTCTTAATAATTCTTAATACAATAATCTTTACATTCTTAATAATTATGCATATTAAAAAAACCCTTACCTCAAATATAAATTCTTTCCCAGTTTAAAACTGAAAAGAGGAAGTCAGAGCAGATCACTGAGCTGCCTGACAAATAAGTCAGATTTTCTTCATCTTTCCTTCACAAAATTCTCAGTATCTGCAGTAGTAAAGGAATTTCAGCAAAGTTTTATGTATTAATATATCCTAAGGACACTAGAATTCATTATTCAATTCAAGTATCACAAAAAAATAGGTAAACATTTTTAAACAAATATGTACATCTTCTTAAATATGCAGGTATAAATACTGCTTGTACTTTATCTATGCTAAACAAGTTATCTCATTTTTCACTTGAATAAATGTTTAAAAATGCTTTAGCTGTCTCTTTTACTATATATCCTGTCACATGTTAGCAGAGAAACTTCTGTTTCTTAAGAAGTAAGTACTTCAAACACGACTAATAGGTTACCTAGGTTATCAGACACTTTCTAACAAGAAACAAACTTAAAAACTCCTGCTGAAAGGTTTAATATTATTTCTTACTGGGCATATATAAATGTTATGATCTTTCTGTAAATTTTCAAAAAAAGATATTGAGATGAAAAGCAAACACCAATAACAAACAGCTGTGTAACTGAAGTTAAAACATCTTGTAATATTTGCTAGGTGAAAGTCTCACTGGTAATGTGATACATAATAGCATTCACATAGAAATCAGTGTTAATTCCTGAAAACGGGCATTTTCGTTATAGAAAAACTCCAAACACCTACCACATTTACTCATGTCTTTGAGCTGATTTGAAGTTTTAAAGTTGGAAAAGAGATGTTGCTAAGGAAGAAACAATATTAAGTGCAAGATAAATCTAGAAGAGTCATTACATACTAGCCAGAGCTCAGTTAAATGGACCTGCATTCTGTCCAGGTACTTCAGGTCCTGGACACTCATAGTCATGAGTGTAAGACTAGAAGGCAGGTTCAGAGGTCCTTTAAAGTTAGCCTGGAAGTCAGAAGATGAAACAGACATTTATTTATCCCAATCAAGACCACCAGGGACAGATTTAACCGCCTTTCTTAGTAATCCATATAATGACAGTTAAGCACTCAAAATCTCCTAATATTTATCCCAATTCTTGCTGACTTGCTTTTGCAATGGAAAGGAGCCAGCATCTCTAGAAAGATGTATGAGAAAGATTAGTGGGTTAAAAAACACCACCAATGTACACAAACTTAAAATTCACAGCAGACATGCTTTTAGTGTCAGATAAATACAATATTTTTATCTTTTACTAAAGCCTTTATTATTCTTCCTACCATCCTCCAATGTTCTCACAATCTGCCTACTCATTGAAAGAAGTATCAAAGTTTTTTCCCCAGTAAAGTCATCAGTGGTGCAAATTGAGCCATTTCATCCTCTGCTTAAGAAAACCACAATTACATTTGCCTTTTACAAGAATCTGTGCTGTTGACTCAGATTGTATATGAGCATACAAATATATATTAATATATATTAGAAACACACTGATATTTGTGGACAAGTACTTAAAAGTCTTGTATTTTTAAAATATACAAAACCAGGTATTTTTTTTAAGCTCTTCAAGCCTAATCACTTACATTCAGTCAATCTATTTAACTTCGCCTTCTAGGATATAATGCTCTGGACTGGTATTTAATCTAGCACCTATTATGCACCATAGCCTATTACTTCAGGCATTTTCCAATTCACCAAGACATTCAGAATACTAAACCAAGCCTCTAATATAACATTGTACAAAAAACAACATTTCACTGAAGTATGGACAGATTTTTTTTTTTTTAAAAACACAGGACTATCTGAATACAAACTGAAATGTTATAGTCCTTTTCCATCACTTATAAATAGGTCTCAATTTTTTTTACTGTACTATTTCTTTAATTCAGAAAGAAATTCCAATATAATTTGGTCATAGGATATGGTCAATTAATAAGCACACTACAGGGTACTGCTATACTTTCATTTCAGATTTAAGGACAAATTGTTGAACACGAAGAGAAAACTGCTTTGTTACTTTCATTTATTGCCATTCAATAATCATGCTATGGTTTGCCTTTAACCAAGAACTGACAATGTAAAGGAAAGAAAATATATGACATTAAGTTGTATTTATCCATATTTTCAGTGAGTTTTTGGTAGTTTTTTCCAGATACTGATACTTTTGTCACACAGCTTTTGTAACATCAAATTACAGTCTCATGAAATTAATGTTTACACATTAACATACACGATGTAATAATGTTTCAAAACATGTTATGAAACTGAGAGCTTTAGGGCCATTTGTGGATATGGAAAATATTCAACTGCTGATTTGTGAATGCCTGTGTCAGAGCTTGTACATACAATGCAAAATGCACATGTTTCTCTATAGCCAAGAGCTGGAGAACAGATGAAAGCGCAGAACACTTGAAAGTCATGTTCAAAANNACACTTGAAAGTCATGTTCAAAAGTCGAAATCTTGTGATTTATAATCTGAATGAACTAAGCAAGATATTTTTTCTGCTGAAGTCAAATATGTTTTTGGCATTTCTGTGTTCTGTATCAAAAGAAAATTTTTCTTACAGAAGAAACTTCTATTTTATTTTTTGTCTCTGAAAAGGCAGACTATGCATTATTGCACTGAGTCTCCCTAGCTATGTTTTATACTATCTGCCCAGTTACTCAATGATTTTTACTAATTGGGGAAAAATGCCTCTAGTTCTTATGTTCCTTATGAATCTACACCACTGTCAAAATTTCAAAGGAAGCTGCTTAAACAAAGTAAGAAAAAAGAAAAAAAANAAAAAAAAAAAAAAAAAAAAAGGCCACATGGGGAAAAAAAAAAAGAGTATCCATTTAGGTACAGAGCTGCAGAGGATCTTTCACACCACTATCTGGCCCTCAATAGAATAGGATAATGTAGTTTTCTCATGGCTCAAAATAAACCTACATGATGTTTGGGACCCACAAAGAAGGAAAATACTTCAAACACAAGGAAAAGTTGGCATGGATTTTCAAGAAAAAAAATGTACTTGCACTGCATTGTCAAAAATAGAAAAAGAACCCCTTACTTTTTCAGCTTTACTTGATCTTGACTTTTCTTTTTACCAAGGAGTATAGAACTTATTCCATGCCCACGTAGGGAGCATACAGGGGACAAGTCTATAAACTCTCAAAGACTAACTACTATGAAAGCAGATGTATGGCTGTTTCCTGATATTGGATCTGCTATCCAATATTACCTGGGGAGAAGAATGCACTTTAGAGTCTGACATAATAAAATATGAAGACAGTAGGATGGCAACAGAATGGGAGTGAGACTATCCAGACGTTCATATTGTATACAGGTTAAAATAAAACATTTTTATTATTGGTGAATACAAGATCTGTCAGAAGTATATTATTTTCCTATCCTGTTTGTTTTCTCAAAGGTTAAGTAACTCCCTTCAAAGATTAATTTGGAGGAATAACTATGACTCCTGAAAGCAATTATGCTTTGCAACTGAGAAGATTATCCTTTTGTCTGACAAGGAATCCTCTTGCTGGGGGAAAAAAAACCCAAACAACCCAAAAGTCTACAAAAATAACTGACTCTACAAAAATCACTCTGAACTGCTATTCCAAAACAACAACAAAAAATCTTGTTAGCCACAGAAAACAATTATACGGCCTAAGCACTAACTAGTCTCTTTTCTTTCAGTACTTTCAGTGATTTTTGACTCCTCCTGTATAACTTTTTCCTAAAACTTACATTTTTCAAGAATTTCAGTCCTCCAGTCTTCCACTTTCATCAGTCTGATCTGATCCAGAAAGACTGGCAGAGCCAACCTGCTTTAATCTTAAAGCAAGACTTTTGCAACTAGTTTTGCTTAAATAATGGTTATAGCTTTTTACTGAAATTGCTGATTTTGCCTGACTTATGGATACATAATGCTAAGCAGTGTAGGAGAATATTTCAAATCTTTCAAAATATACAGGAGATTGCACAATTCTTTTCAGGTAAATTATTCCCACATACAAGTTTTTTGCTTTGGTTTCGCAATCCAACATGCAGGGCACACTGAGGCTTTAATTCTCAGTTCTCTTCCTTGTGACGTTACTTCCGTACCATTATCACTTACACATACCTAAAGTCTATCTGGCCCCTGTCAGTTAAAAGTTAGACCAGGTCACACCTTGTTTCAACAGACGCTGTTGTGCATGTGGTGCTCAGCAGGAGTGCAGACATTGAGAAGTAACTATTCATAATCCTTAGTCTGTGAAGAAATAGATGTGAGGAAATACTACTTCATAGGATCTACAAAATACAATGGGCTGTGTCTGCTTCCATGGGGGTCAGAGCATCATAAAATAACTTGGGTTGAACCTCAGCAGGTCCTGCTCAGAACAGGGTCAGCTATGTGATCAGACCAGGCTGCCGAGGGCCTTATTCTGTCAGATCTTGAAAAACTCCAAGGATGGAGGCTCCACTGGGCCTCTGCTCCACTGCTGGATCATCCTTGCATGGGAAAAGGCTTCTCCTTACATTCAGATTGAACTGCTCCCCCTATCCCGCTTCAATGTATACCCATTACCTCTTGGCCTCTTGCAATCCACCACTGTGAACACCCTGGCTCTGCTTCCTCGATAACCTACTCACAGTTGCTAGGGGGCTGCTGTTGGATACTGCACCTCAGAGGGCATCCTTCTCCAAACTAAATAAGTACAGCTCACTTGGCCTCCTTTCAAGAAGTGCTCCAGTCCCTGACCATCTTGATAGTCTGCTGCAAAGGTGCTCTTTTTCATCAACATTTTTCTTGCACTGCAGGAGGAGAAGAGGGGAAAACCTGGACGCAGTATTTAAATGCATGTAGCAAAGCACTGAAGAGAAGACAATAGCAATTTTCACCAACCTACTGGCTTCACTACTGCTTATAAAGCCTACCTTGGTCCTTTTGACTTTCTCTTCCATCAGGGCACAGTGCTGACTTACGCTCTGGTTGCTGTCTTATAGTGACCCCTTCAACTCTACAGAATTGCTCCCCAGTTGTCAGCTCCCAGCCTGTACTGTTGCCAGGAACACTCAGCTGACACTTAAATCATGTCAGCTTTCCTGAACTACTTTATCCTCCAGAGCTGCCTCCTATGGCATCTTACCTACCAGATCCCTGAATAAGATGAAATCTGCTCTCCCAGTGTCCAGCGGCTGCAACTGATCCTGATACAACCAAGTCTGCCTTTGACATTACATCGCCAAATCAGTTCTTCCCTATTTTCAAGTAACAAATTCCACTGTGCATGAGTCCTGGATGGCCCATCCAGTAGCTACTTGTATCAAACAGTTATTGCCTGACATTTTGCAGAAATATACTCAATTGCTCATGTCCTATTTATGGCACTTCCAGCAGATGTTAGAGAGCCTACAGTCTTATGAGAACCAGTCAGTAATCCAGAGGCTTTCTGCAGTTGTTTACTTAATATACTTTGTTACTCCAATCAGCAATCTGCAGCATGCTCCCCACCACAGTGTCATGTTTTGTGGCTTCTTCTTTGACTTGAACCCACAAGCCACACCTTCACATCATGTGTACCCCTATTCCTTGTCTTTCCTACCTGTCTTTGATGAAGAGCTTGTATCTCTCCATTATAGATTTCTAGTTGCGTGAGCTGTCCTATCACATCTGTCATCCCCATGATGTTGCAGTTTCGTGACCAGAAACAGCTCTTTTTGTTCCAGCTGGTTTCTCAGGCTATGTACATGTATGTCTGAGCACATACAGGCCTCCTTCCTTCAGAATCATCACCATTGCAGAAATTCCCAGCACATTGTCTCATAAAAGCTTTTGCAAGGATCAGGTCTAGCCTTGTTTACTTAACATCTGCTACAACAGCAAAAGGCTTCTACTGTGCTGCATTTTTTTTAGGATGGCAGAATGCATTTTTGGAGAAAACAAGAAGAGTTTTAATTTTATGATTTTCTGGGTTTTGGGGCTTTTATTTCAAAAGCAGAGTAAAATTCTCTGTAATAGTTTGGAGAATTCCTTGTGCTCTAAATTACTGGAGAAAGAACTTAATTGTTTAGAATTTGTTTGGTATTACATTTACCAATTCAACAAAGCTAGGAATTAATCTTTTCCACATGGCTTAGTCTCTGTATACACCATTGTCACTTTTTTGAGTTGACTTGCCCCATTTACTTCATTTCATTAGCCAGGCCCCTATACAACACCATTTTCTCTTCCATTCTCTGACCAAAATCAGTGTTTCTCTCTCTTCTCACTGTTGTTCTTTTTTTGTTTGCTGGTTTTGTTTTTGTTTGTTTCAGATTTGTTTTGTTGGGGTTTTGTTTGTTTGTTTTCTTTTGTTTTTCACAGTTTCCCCACAAATATATCTAGGAGAAAATTTCAGTAGCTAGACAATATCAAGAGAAGGACTTAATCCCTTAGGTATGAATGTTATATGTAAAAATGCCACAAACAAATCAGTCAGATACTGCCTTCCCATTTTGGCCATCTCATGTTAGAAAAAAAAAAGATCTATAAACTAGTCATCAATTCAGATCTCATTATTAACGATGTTGCAAGCTAATACATGAAAGAGTAAAAAGGTTAGTCATTCAAGGATTCAGTGTATCACCAATTATTTGTGGAGTTCTAGTGAAAAACATCTTATATGTAGAGATATAACAGGAAACAGTTTTGGTAGATTTTAAATGTGTGCTGGTTTTGGCTAGGGTAGAGTTAACTTTCTTCACACTGGCTGGTATGGGGCTGTGTTTTGAATTCGTACTGAACATAGAGTTGATAATATAGGTACGTTTCTGTTATGGCTGAGCAGTGCTTACACAGAGCCAAGACATTTTCTGCTTTTCATACTGCCACGCTGGCAAGGAAGTTGGGGGTGGATGGGACGCTGGGAGAAGACACAGCTGGGACAGGTGACCCACACTGACCAAAGGGATATTCCAGACCAAATGACAGTTCAGTATATAAAGTAGGAGGAACAAGGAGGAAAACGGGGATGTTTGGAATTTGATTCTAGGAATACATAAAGCAAAACTTACTAACTTTGCACCAGAGAAGCTACAACTGCTCTGTGACCTGGAGCAGAGACCTTCTCTAACCCATTCAGCTGCCCTAAAAGTGCTTAGCAAGGCCATATACTAGGCTTCAGCTGTAGATCTAATATATTAAGTGTTTGGAAAGAATTTTGCAAGCTACACTTTGAGGAGCAGGCTCATGATAAAAATGAAGCCTCAACAAACTTCTACCATAAACAGTCTCCACTTGACACAGACTGGTATTTCATTCCGTAGTCATACCAAGACAAGACAAACAACTGGCAAGTCCTTCAACATCAAGGCAAACAGTTGAGTTTTTATTACTCTTCCAGAAAGTATTAAGGTACAATTCACACGGCCACAATCCCTTCTTTTCAAGAGTTATCCTAAGAAGGGTGTAAAGAAAAAAATTATGCATACAACTTTAAAACATCTGCTAACGTTTTCTTATTCTGAAGTAGTCAAGCTGTCTAGCACATATCAGAGTGACTCTAAAGTGACTGAGCTTTAGCATGCACCAAGGTTTGAGATTTGGAGGGGTCTTTATCAACTTCTGTCACTATATTGCCTTCCTACTTTTGCAACAGTCTCTTTCCAACCTACAATCCTCCACAGGGCATAAGTCAATCACTAAACAGGTCTGTATCTTCTCTCTATTCAGAGGAGAGCATATACCTATTTTTTTTACTTTAAGAAAAAAAAGTATTCTGTCACAGAAATGGATAGTAGAAAAATCATGTTCCAAGCACTTTATAGTAATTTTATGACTCCTCCCCATCTGAAAGAAGCAGGAGAAGCCTTCATAGATTCTGACTGTGTGACCAACATCTGCTGTGTTTTGTTCCAGGTCAACCCAAAGACTTACTAGTCCATTTCTGAGCAGCGTCATACCACCATTGTTAGTGAGAAGGCATTCTAGGAGAAACAATCTTGATGACTTCTTGACCCACATCAATTGGCTCTGGAGTAACAATCGTACCCTATTCCTTCAACATTTTAATCATGGGCACTCTGGAAGAACACTCAGAAGCCATATTTATCTGTAGCTATATATCTATCTATAGTTTTAAATGGTGTAGCTAAACCCTAACATCTAAAATTACAGTGTTTGAATTCCTGAGTGGTTGATAGGAAGTGTGCAATTTTGCTACTTCCCTAGAAAAGCAGGATGTGTGGTGAATAACAGACAAGGTGAAAAGACCTGTCCTCTCTAAATAAGCTCTAGTTTATTTCATGAGCTCTGTGGGTGCTCTAAACACAAATGCACAAATTTCATGTAGTTCTTTTGTCGATGTGCTGTGTTCTGTACTTTCTATTCTGGTTAGACTTTTAATCCTTGCCATTTTTTTAAACAATGCAAATGTATACCTTGAGAAAGCTATTTCAATAACTATTTACTAAGAAAGCCATTTTAAGATGTAAGAGGTAAACTGAAAAAAGATACATATTTGATGCTGGCAACTAGAAATGCATGAATATTTGTGGCTAATTATTCTTTCCTCAGTATGGATTAGAACTCTTCAAATATAACTTTAAAAAAAACTATTTCTAGACAGTGACCTTCCTTGATCAACAGGGTGTTTTCCTAATAGGGAACTGACTGACTTCACATACTTTGAAGCTTGCTAGTGAGACCAGCTGAAGTTTGATTAGTGCATAATACAAGTACATTGTCTTCAAATAATATAAAAAATACTAAACCAACATCTTATGCTCTATATGTAGTGTTAGAGTGATAAGAAGCAAAATCATGGTAAAAGGTCATGGCACAGCACAGATTAAAATTTAGTCATGCCCTTGCCCCCACTGCATCTTTTACACCTGACATAACTGGGCATGTTATGCATTTTTAAAAGATGGGGGGTTTCTAACATGGCAGGTATTTCTGCTAATACAGTAGGAATAAGATACGATCAGGTGTTTGTAGTGTTAGAAAGAAATGTACTATGTTGACTATAACTATTGTCAAAAAGAAGAAATACAACACATGGAAAGTTCCTGAATAGCAACTTGCAAAAATTTTATATGCAATTGTGAAAGAGCTTTTTTGTAACTGCCCTCAAAGTTTACTTTTTATAAATGCCTGAGCATTTCGGTTAGAACTAGAGCTATTAGGCATCCAGGGCCAAGCTAAAGACTGCCATTCAAAGTCTGCAGCAGCCTACAAATGCTAGCCTTAACCCAAGCTGTTTCCTCAGCTCTGTCTTTCTTTCTGCACAACAGAGAAGCAGATCATGAAGCAAGCCTCCACTTTAACTTCATTATCAATTTGTCAAACTGAAAACTTTCCTGTCATTTGGATTTCCAAAACTCTGGGGACAGGAGGAGCACTTCTGTGCATGGGAGGAAAAATAAAAAGGCTTGTCCACAAATTTGTGGTTGCATCTGAGAAACATATAAACCAGCACAGACAGAAAATGATGTCTACAAACCTTGCAAAAAGTTGCTTTTCTTCAAACAGTGAAGAGCTATCCAGTATTTTATTATATAATCTTTCCTTATGCTATCTTCCTTCTTCTTAGACATTTCCAGGCTCACCTCCAGAGTTCAGTTTACATGTGATCCTACAAAACCTACTATCTGCACGCTATTTTGAAAACTAGAATATGCCATCTAGTGGCAATTTAATAAACTGGAAGTTCATCAATCACTAAAGGGACAAACTCGAGCTAAATCCTTCAAATTGCATTCCAGCATTTAGTATATAAATGTTACAAATAAGTTACAATCACAAGATGCCTGTGAATGAATCAGAAAGCTATAACTTTCAGTGCAACTTTCTGAACCTTAGCCAAACTGGTCTTCCTTCTTCTCTGCTGATATTTTTATTCTTTTATGACAGAGAATAAAACATTCCCTATGCCCCATTTAGTGTGAGGCTTCTAGAACAACATATAGCTACCATTACCCAACTGAACCTAAAGAAAGAGCTGTCTGAAAGATTTTTTTATAGTGGAAGCATTGAAATGTATTTGAAGTGTACAGTATCTGTGTTTTAATAACCACATTGTTACTCATTCACTTTAACATATACATGTTGCTTAAAACTGAGTAGCCCAGATGTGCTTCAGTGTAAGTACAATTTCAGCGTAAGTGAACTTTCCAAAGTAGGTTCCCGAACTGTGTTTTCAGGGTCTGGCTACCATAAGGATAGTTCCCACTTCTACAGTTTGTTAACAGGGACTGGTGAGGAAGTTGTTTGATCCAGAGAACAGGCGCTTTACACACCTGAACCTGCAGCACTAGGCAACCACACCGCAACCGGGGGAACACTGTGCACCTCGAACCCTGGCCGGAGAGCAAAGCCCAGCCGGCGAACCCGCAAGCCCGGCTCTGTGCAGGCAGC
Organism: Cephalopterus ornatus; assembly: GCA_013396775.1. Lineage (NCBI taxonomy): Eukaryota > Metazoa > Chordata > Aves > Passeriformes > Cotingidae > Cephalopterus > Cephalopterus ornatus. The sequence goes on along the minus strand of VZRE01006280.1, from coordinate 57 downwards.
GAGCCGCGGTGACCTTCCTGACCTTCCCCCGCACCGCCGCCGGCCTCTCTGTTACCT
>VZRE01006278.1:339167-358643 GCA_013396775.1 Cephalopterus ornatus | reverse complement strand
GGGGGGGGGGGGTAAGTTTTGGAACAGTATTTAGGCTTTATTGACTCACTGATGCCTGTTTTCCTCCTTCTGAATTGCTGTAAATGTCTGGAACACCAACTCTCTGTTCCTTTCTCGTGGAGTTTACTACAGGATTGAGACTAGAATATGCAGTACATTTATGAGACTTGTAAAACATTTCAAGATTTGTAAAGTCTCTAGAGGAGCAGTAGGTGTTGTATAGAAGGAGCTGAGCAATTAAACTCAAGCTACTTTTTCTGTTTTTTTAAAGAGCACTGGATTCATATTTATTTTAATATGATAGAAAAGAATAAATTTTGAAAATAGAGATTACCTGAAAATATGGCTGTGTTACCATGGATACTTCTAATAATAAAAAAGCAGATTTTATTGTTGAGCAAACCGTAGTATGAATGTTTAAAGTTTGTTTGATATTTGGGACAGGAACAAAAAAAAAAAAACCCCAAAACCCCAATGAACAAAAAATCCCCACAAACAAACAATAGCAAAGAAAGAAAGCATATTTTCATGTACGTGGTGCCTTGTGTTAAGTGAGTATGTTGCTACTGCTTTTCTGTTGGCGAATCTAGGGAGCAGACTTCTAATGATTACTACTGATCATATGGTCGTTTTTAGGGCACCCTGTATATTAGAAGTACCAAAAGCTCAGTGATCACAATCAAGGTGTTTTAGTATTCCAATGCAAGATTGACAGGGAAATAACATAAAAGTACACCAATCCTAATATTCTGATGGCTGTTACATTCATGAGAGTTCAAGAATTTGCTTCTCTTGCACAGTGGAGGATTGCTTCCCATTGCATTTGGATAAGTAACCTCTAGGTGATAATGTGCTCTCCTCTATTACTAATGCAATGTGACTAGTCCTCAAGCTGACTAGGAAAGTCTGGGTTTGGGGTGCTATGAGTAAAATCTTTATATGTGGGTTCAGCCTCTGCTGCTGGTGTGTTTCAGCTTGACTCGTGTTACTGTGCCAGTCAACACAAGTGAAAAGCCACCCTGTTGGATTTGTTCTCTCTGTGTGCTCTCTTGCAGCATGAATATCTTAGTCATGAATGTTGTCTTATTCATGCCTCAAGTTTTTTCTACGGTTATTTTCTAAAGTTTGTTTGCTAATCTGAAGATAGGTCAGCAGAGTAAAAATACCTCAGTGCAAATTCTAAAAAGAATCTATCAGGTTGTGTCAAGTAATCACTGCAAAGGGGAAACGTAAGTGTGCTGGGAGTCTGGGATACTTTTTTGCCCAAACTGGTGATTGCAGTAAAGCATTAAAAAAAGGTCAAGAATGTGAGAAACACTGAATTGTAAAGAGGTGCTGTCAGATGCTGATAACCTGAAGTTCGGATGTCAGTGCCTCTAACTTTTTGATTTCTGGTGGCTGATGGAACAGCGGACCAAACAGATTTGGTCGTTCACTGATCAAATGGCTTCACTCAGTGGTTCTAAGGACCGCTGTTCCAAGAGTCTGTAAGAAAATTGCTGTAAGTTATCTTAAACTTTAACATTAATAAATTCCTTTTTTTGTGGGTATATTTTTTTTCTTTTCCTTATCCAGCTCTAATTTTTAGCTGGGAAAAAAAAAAAAAGAGATTCTTGAAAGAATTATTTGTTACCACAGTATTCATAGATGTAAGTTTTTGGTACTGTGTAAACAATATCAAAATTTAGTATTGGAATAGAACTTTGCAGTAGATAGACAACTAAAAAATTTCAGACCCTTAAAAAATTTAGCAGTAAAATTCAGTTAATTTGTCGTCATGTAAGGGCAGATGTTAGACACTTCCTTTTAAAAAGCATAGTGTATATTAAGATGAGGATCTGAATGTGCCGCTGATTGTATGCAGACCTGTGCCAAATGAAGCAGAGCTGTTGCTGTACTAACTTATTATCGGTGTAAGTGAATTCATATTTAAAACAATATACATAATTTTCTGGTCAGAAGCAGTTACAGTGAGCTTACATGTTTGTACAAAAGTGCTATTCTTCAATGACTGGTGGAGAAAACAAATCCCTAAATTTTTATTTACATTTGGTGTGCTGTAATACTGTGTATTAATGATCTTAAGACACAAATGATGCTGCATGTATTTTGTGTACCTATTTATTAGGAAGATGAAGCTCTTTAATTCCAAGAATGTAATTTCACGGTGCAGCTAAGCAATCTGAACGATATCCGTTGAAAAGTGTGGTGGTGTTTTTTAACCATATCCTCCCTGCTGTGTTTCTGCTCTTTTCCTTGCGCCACTACTTGTCTGATTCTCTAGCAAGCTTGCTCAGAAAAATGATCCAGTGGACAACTGATTGCTTGTAGTTGATGAAAAATGGAGGGAAAGCTGTGTTTCCTCCCTGAACTCGCTTGTTGGGAGGTGGATTTGATTCCGCTATAAGGAGTGGAGAAGCAGGGGAGGGGGGAAGAAGGAATTTTTCCCTTTTGGCAGCAATTAACTGTTGCATTTTTCTAGGAATTCTGACCATTGAGAAACCATTCCATTATCCATCATTATCACAAAAGTATATGTAATGATATTTTCAGAGTCAAGAGCAAAGTGTCAGAATCAGGAGATTTAAAAAAAAAACCCAAAACATGAGGAATTTTAAACAAACATACTAGTCTCACTGGAGTGAGACTAGTTCTGGGGGAATGTACCGGAAGCTCATTTCCATGATCAGCTTTGGGAAGGATGTGATAGAGAGATTTAGTTCATGCCACTAATGGTATGCAACAGTCCATAGAAATTTGCCGTGGTAAGAGGGGGACTGTTACTTTTGTGTGTTTTCGTCTTGGCAGGAGAGACCAACCATTTGTTAAACACAGCAGGAGGGTGGTTTATTTTGAAACTCCCTCCAGTTTTGTTTTCATGGTGGGAGGTATTCTCAGCCAGGATTTTCTTTGGGAAAATTGCAAAATGTTTAGGTAAAAATTTATTAATTGTCTGTTCTTCTAAGGTAAGAAGAGGCCATTAGCATCCAATACATAACACCACACTGCAAAGTGCATGTTATCTATAGAATTACCCAGTAATTACCATATTGCACCTATACACTTCTTCTTTCAGCATATCTTCCTCAGAAGAGGTAGTTTTGTTTTGAACTGTAATCCCTGGAATTCATTACTTAATTAACCTCCCAAGGTTCTACAACTTAATTACACTCAGAATTTACTGTCTTGTCTCACTAAATGTGCTTATCTTATGCTGTATTTAAGGAAATGTAGGACACATGGCCTGTGCTTTTTAAAATTATGTCCCAGGGCTGCATTTGCCTTTTCAGGAGTATGTATTAAGAATATTCATTGTATGGAGTAGTTTTGACGCTAAGGCAGAAAAGACAAAGCCAAAGGGAAGATACCTTCTTTTTCACATACATATTCTCTTCTAGGTTGATTAATGCTTGTCTGCCTATCTAGAAAATGGGTCCTTTTTTGTCACTTAATATGGGTAAGAAAAAAAGGGCAGGCTAAAGAAAAATTGTTTGTTTGTTTTGTGAGTTTTTGTTGTTGTATGGAGGGTGGAAGAGAAGATGACAGTGGCCAATACAAAATTAAGTCTCGGTAAGTGGGGAAAGACGTTAACATTTTTCAGGGTTTTCAACTTTTTGCAAAGGCGTGGAATTCAGCTACTTAAATAAAAGTAAAGCTTTCTCTTAGAGGAAGGAGTCAAACCAAAGATGTATATTCCAGATTGAAACTGATGATGAAACCTGCCTTCTTCACTGTAACTTTACATTGTATTGTTTATTTAGATAGGAACAGCTTTTCTCTGGTGCTGCCAAACTCTCCAGGTCAAATGTGTATTAAGATTTAGCTCTATTAAGTACAGCTGTTTTCACCATGAATAACCAAACTCAGCATGGTGGCTCAACATGATTTCAAAATGCAAAGAAAGATGACATGACCCAGTTTTCATTAAAAGAAGGCAATAAAAATCTCTGACTTAATATGGATGTCACACATACTCTGTTATATGCAGAAATATCAATGGGTGAGACTAACAGGGAAAAAAAAAAGGCAGAATGTGAAGAAATAAGATGCCAAAATGAAATATATAAGTTCACTGGTTGAAGATAGACAATAAAATTTTGTTGCCAAACTGTCGGCTGTTAGAGGCTGTTTGGGTTCTGAGTCTTGAGATCACCAAAGGAAAGAATGACTACAGCTTTCACACAGTGTATCAGATGAGTGTATGGCAAACACAGCTGCAAAAGAGAAGCTCTGCAGTCATTGCAATCATACTGGAGAAAGCAGCTACAATGATAAAACATGGTTTATGAGAGCCTGCACAATAGTCCTGATACAGTAACCTGTGCAGCAACTCCTGTCAGCTGAGAGGATTGGTGTGTTTCTCCAGACAGTTACCGCTGTACCGTGTTTAAGAGCATCTGTGGGAAACTGGCATCATCTGAGGTCACAGTATGAAGTACTAACTTCATGTCTTCTAAGAAGGATGCAATAGGTTTTGGCTTTCAGAAATACTTAAGGATGATCATCTTACTGACTTGCACATGTGAATGTGGATGTTTGTCCTCAGCCTGGAGGGTTAGAAAGTCCAGAAGACTATGAAGAATCTGTAAAGTTTTGAATGTCACGGGAACATTGGGAAAGTCATACTCTGTGTTAAAAAAAAATAAAATTAAAACCCGGCAACATTAAAATTGCAAAGCAGACCCTGAAAATTGGATAACCTGTAAACAAACAAATAAAAAGCGGTCTTACTGTGAGGCAGAAAACTTAAACCCTTTGTGACACTTGGTTAATTCTCTTTAGGGGTTTTCTCATGAAACAACATCTGGTGCTGTTTTGAGGAGTGTTATTGGAGCTTTAACAATATGAAGATCTTTCATACAGGAAAGAATACAAAAGGCATTCTTGAGACAATTCCAAAATATACAGAACAACATTATGGTTAAGTGCTTGCCCAGTTTAAAAATAAAAAAAAAATAAAAAAGGGGATGAAGGAGGATTTTCATGCTAAATTTACTTGTATTTTAATTAGTCAAAACTCTGAATTTGAAAGCACTTTTAAATTTTGATGGGTTTTTGTTAGTGCTCTTTTTGTTTTTTCAAGTTATTAAGGAAAACATAGTAGGAAGACTGTAGAGGATGTTTGTGTCCATAGGTCTATATCCAGGGTTTGCTGATGAAGATTTTCACTTTTTTGGAATAAGTTCTAAACATTTCTTGAATTCTAAAATTGTCCATTCAAGATGGAGACACAGGGATTCAGAACTGGTCTTCTGAGTACAGCACAGCTCAAAATGCTTGGTCTGGGAAACTGCAGTTGTGTGGACTTGTGATCCTTGCATGCTTGCATAATAACATTCATTTGTGTAGTTGAATACTTTCTGGCTTTTGATTTTATGCTTGTATTTCAATAGAGTGTGAAATAAGTTCTGAGTGTTTATAATATGAGTATTTTTTACATACAGAATATATACTGTACTTGGAGTATTGTCCAAATAAAATCTCTGTGACAATCAAACAAACTTTTAAGTAGGGCATGCTGGAAAAGTGCTTGTGTTGTCTTAGTAAAAACTATAGAATTAAAATTCTTTAAGAATACTTTTTCCTTTTTTTTTTCTTTTAAATACTCATTGACCATGAAAATGTTATGCTGATCCTTTGTATATTTTTCTGCCCTCTTAAATCATACATTATCACGTTCCAATTAGTGTGTTATAAATGGTAATAGACATAGGTGTCACAGGGAGTACAGTAACAAGATCTTTACTACTGCTGGGTTACAGCAATCTCACTGTTCCCCAAGAGGTGACACTTCTGCAGGACTAGGTTTTTTTAGGCAGCAAAGTTTGTCTTGGTGTGACCTCTATTGTCTGTCAACATTACAACAATTCGGAAGCATCTCAAAGGAAGACACAGTTTTGATACTCTGTGTTTATTACTGATAAATTGGGGAGTATGAACTCAGAGTTGTCAGTAAGGCTTTCACTGGAAAACAGAAATGCATTTCCTAGTGTTGTATTAATGTCAATTGCTTGTAGATATCCCTTCCCAATAACTCTAGTCTGTAGTAATTTTTTACAATCTAGAGATACTCAATCGGTCATAATAAAATTGACTTTTTATAATTTTCTGACTCTTACTCGCCCCACAGCACTTTTGCTGTTGGAGGTAGGAAAATTGTAGCCTAAATCTTTTAGGCTAAAATTTGAGTTCTTACTTTGTGTTAATGTGTTTGCTGAGTTGGGGTGTGTGGTTAAACCCTAATCCTCAGTTGCTGTACCGATAGAAGCATTTTGGAGAGCTGTTTCAGAACTCCTGAGAATGCAGTACTGCTGTACATGGCAGCTGAAGAACTGGTATGTGGTCACTGCCCATCGTGTACTTCACTGACTGTAAAAACTTGAAGCCTAAGAACTGGGAGCAAATAAAACAGTTCAGTTTGAACAAGATTCTGGTGGTCTTTAAACCTGTAATTCTTTTGTTTTCTGCATGAATTGCATCTCCTCTCTTCCATTTTTTCAACACTTACTTTGTCTCAGAAGTATTATTTTATTTTCCTACCATTTACTGGTCCCTTTAGAAAAAGTGAGCATAGTGAAACTGTGCTAACAGACCTGTGGAACCAGTGAGCTAAGGGTGACTCCTGTGACGTATGATGTCAAAAATTATCATAAAGTAAAAAATATTTATGTACACTTACAGTTAAACTCATTGGAAGCCTGGACGTAATTCAGAGAACTACTTCAGTGAAATAAAATTTATGTTGCAACTATTGGCAGTGCTTCTTTAGTAACAATTCTCATTCCTCCTCTTCCATATATCAGTTTAATGTATCTGTTTGCAAACTCCTGTTTCATTTCTGCCTGCTTAGCTGATCCATGGCTAATCTTTTTAGGGTGGTGGTTACAGGGTTGTTGTGGTTTGAGACCAAATGACAGTGGAGGTAAAATTAACTTGGATACCAAAGCCCTCTAATCACATGTGATTTTGCAACCTCCCTGCTTGGCAGGAGATGTGATGGACTCCAGAAGAATAGTCATGAGAGTTTGTGTTGTGGTTCCAGCTCTGCTGCGTGTAATCCTGGTGCAGGACTGTGAGGTTCCCTGGATTCTTTCTCCCTCTTACTCTGGGTGCTGTCAGGTACAAGACTAGGTAGTAGAGACTTTGATTCTCATTTGGCCTGTTCAGGTTTGCTCATGGCCAAATAATTGGCTGTTGTCATTGCTGGTGCACACAGCCTGCTTGTCTCTAAGGTTCTGGAAGTATGTGTTTCCTAGCATTTCCATAAATAAACTAGAAAAATGTGATTTCTAAATGTTGAGGAAAAAGGTAATTTCCCCTATTCTGAATAGAATTAAATGCTTTATTCCTGTGCCTGGTGGGCTGGGCAGTGCAAGGTGTAGAGGCATCAAAGCTTGAATGCTGGAAGCTGGAGAAGACAAACTGGATTAATATGTGGATAATTGTATGCTGTAGGTTGGTGTTTGGCCTTTTTGATTCTGCTGAAGTTGTTTGTGTGAGTTCAGTATCCTCCGCTCCTTTTTCCTATGAGTTTATATGGTTTCTTACCCTTACCTGTCCAAGGCTGCCACAAAGGCTAAACTGAGTGAGAAGTGATGAAACTTTATTTTGGCTGCAAAGTTTGCATGATGACCGGTTAATCAAGGGTTAGAGTTTAGCCCATATTTACTTTATGTAGATATGTACTGGGAACAGTTAAATGAGAGGAAAGGGGCCCACCTGAGAGGCAAGTGGGTTTTGTCCTCATTATTTGTCTGTTGATGGTTTTTACTAGTCATGTAACACCTGCTTCAAAGTTGGTAAACCCCGTCGAAGAGAAGGAGACTATTTCAGGTACTGGGCAGCTGGGGACAGAATTTATTAGGTCTGATAGCCAGGACACTAAATCGTGTGAGTTCAGGTCATGTTCATTGGTATTTTTAAGATAATTCCGATTTACAGGTCAGAATGTATACTGTAAAATATCATCCCTAGTCTCTTTGTATATACCCTTAACCCTGTCTCAGAATAGGGGCTATTCTATATTTGGTTGTTCTCAGATATTTTATGTAGTTTTCATTCAATGGCAAGGAGGTATTTATCAGAAAAAAAATTTTCTGAAAGCACACCAAATCCCTGTATCCTCCCCCCACCGAGGTGGATTAGTTTACTGTAACACTGCTTGTTCTTTGAGACATTTTTCATAAAATCCAGACATATTAGGCTTGAATTCTGGTTAAATTGCTACGTTAGCCTATATGATTCTGGGTTTTTTACAGTCCTTGGCTTATTTCATAGAATTTCAGAATGGTTTGGGTTGGAAGGGACCTTAAAGATCATCTAGTTCTAACCCCTGCTGCTGTAGGCAGGGATACCTTCCACTGGACCTCACTGCTCAGAGCTCCATCCAACCTGGCCTTGAATAATTCCAGGGATGAGGCATCCACAGCTTATCTGGGCAACCTGTTCAGTGCCTCACCACCTTCACAGTCAAGAATTCCTTCCCAAAATCTAATCTGTACCTACCCTCTTTCACTTTGAAGCCATTCTCCCTTGTCATTTCCCTGCATGCTCTTGTCTTGTAAATAGTCTCTCCCCCTTTACCATGAAACATTCTGAGCTGGGATTGTACCAGGTTTAATCACTTCAACAGAGAATGTAAATTATAGCAATTGAGAAGCCATAGGAGAATCATTACAGTATTTCTTAATTCCCACTGAATGAATTGTCCACACTGTAATGTAAAAGAGCAGTTTTGCTGTTATCATTCAGAACAGTAATCAGTGGTTTGGATTCAAATGCTTAAGCGCAAAATGGGCATTATAAATACTTAGCCTGAGGGGGTGGGTGTCTTTTGTAATATGCTGTTGTTTCCTTGTTTTACTTTATCATGCTTAGTAAATCAATTCAAACTAAAGTTTGAATATGTTAGAATTTGTTAAGAATCTGTCATATAATCTGTTGCATTTTTCGTCTGGAAGGATAGCTTGATCTTAATACGTATGAAAAACTGAACACTTAAATTATGTGACAAATTTTGATTGTAATTTAAATCTCTGTCAGATTTTATTTGTATCTTGAGACTGACAGATTGAATGAATGAGGTTGATTGTTGGTTTGGGTTTTTTTTAGACATTATTTGATAATCAGATGAATGCTTCAAAAAAAGAAGACTCAGAAAGCATTAATAAAAATGACACTTCTAAGAAGATGTCTGTTGAGAGAGTTTATCAGAAAAAGACACAGCTTGAGCACATCCTCCTCCGTCCAGATACCTACATTGGGTCAGTTGAACCCTTAACTCAGGTAAGTGTGAGTGAATTTAAAATCTAGTGGTTCTTGCTGTTTTAATGAGGAAATTATTACTCTGGTTAATAAATAGGCATATCTGAATTATACTGAATCCTGAATTATAATGTTAAAGACTGGTCGTGTCTGTGCATGCATGTGTAGGAAAGGGACGAGAGAAGACTTTTTAAAGTAGTGTTTGGTTCATCTGAAAAGAGATACTCGGAAAATATTGAAGTCCAGTCAAAACACAAACACACATCTATGTGTGTGAACACACAGTTACGTGTGTATATATCAGTGTCTACAAACACGCCTCAGTGCGCACACATGTGTGCATATTTGTAAGTAGCATTTGTTCTAGATCCAGAAATGCTTTGGTCTGTTTGTTTAGATAGAGAACAGAGAATTTAAGCCTCCTGCTGGCACTTTCTTCAGCTGTTTTTGTGAAGTTGCAAACTGCTTTGAACCTCGCTGTCTATACTGTTGGGAGTTCCCTGCCAAGCAGAAAATAATGGATTTTCATTATGGAATTCTTTGTGGGTACAGTTGTAATTTTTGCTAAACTTCTGCTCCTGCTTTTGTCTTATATGAAAGCACGAAATCAGACTTGTGAGAGTAACGTTCCTTAAGGAAATAGAAAAACATAGACTGCTTTATCAAGACAGTAAATATTTTTTTTTTTATTTTGTTTACATGTAGTTAATGTGGGTTTATGATGAAGATGTAGGAATGAATTGCAGAGAAGTTACCTTTGTTCCGGGCTTGTACAAGATCTTTGATGAAATTCTTGGTAAGTATTTTTAACAATAATACTGCTTTAGCATTATGGAGTACACGCTTTTCCGAGTGCTCTCAAAGTACATTCATTTATATCTCAGTTTAAATCACAGAATTGGAGCCCCACTAAACTGTAGTGCATTCTGGGACTACAGAACAGTTTAAACAGGGAAGAGTTTTCAGTTGTAAGAATGTGTAAAAATGATTGTTACTGAATGTCGAAACTAGATAATTCTTGATGATCAATATTGTTACAGGATCTTTCATCTGCGCAGTGTGTTAGAGCTACGGTTTTATGTAACATTTGGAAGATTTTTCCTCCTAAAGAATGCAACTTCTAAGTTGTCTGAGTGTTCACTTTAATCATCATTTCATGAACCATTACAATTTCCTCCTTCTGTACAGAATGATAGTGGTGGTGGTTTTCGTGGATCGTTTCTAGACTTCAGGTAGTTTTAAAATGAATAATTATCATACTGCCATTAAAAAGCATGGTGATTGAGACACAAACAAATGATTTTTAGAAAATTATGTCAAAAGTCACTGAGTTACTGTGACTTACTAGTTTATGGTATTCTCTTGGTGACGGGGACACATTGAAGACTAGCCAGCAGCAGAGATGTGCAACATCTGAATACTGTGCTGTCTGGAGAACTGATATTTTGGGCTAATTGACAGGAAATTTTTTTATGAAGTGTGTTGTAAGGATTGGCAGGATTGTCTCATAAACTAAATTGTGGTTTACTGAGGTCAATGGAAGTTTTGTCATGACCTTCATGAGGTTCACAACTTCCATATCTCTAAATCTGTGCTTTACAACATTGCTGTCTTTGAGGCAGTAAAAACTATATCGCTGCCAGGTGGAAAAGAATGCTTTTTTATTTTTTTTTTTTAACTGACTGCTTAATTTGATAAATATGGGAAGAAAAATCTTTAATTACTTCTGTTTTGAGTGCTGCCTCATAGATTTAATTTTTGGGCTTCTCATGTTAGATGGACCGCTTCCATATTGTCCCATTCAAAAGGAAGATCATTATCCTGTCATTATGGTATTACTGGATGGCTTATTACTTCTTTATGTAGCACTGTTAAGTGCTCCACAGAATGTGGTTTGAAACCTAGGGGTCAGTGGAATAACATTATGAAAATGGGACATTGTAGCTGTGCATGCATTTGAATGAAACTGCACTTAATGATTTTAGCAAAAGCACCTTGAAATATCTGATCTTATATTGAGATCCTTGTCATCTATTAAGATATTGTACTTTGGTGTTTACGGGTGTTATTCTTCATCTGTTTCATGGGTGATGAGACAAATGCTGAAAATGACTGTAATGTGCTTTCATGGTTAGTGGCCCCAGTCACGTTTCTGCTTTCAGTAGTTCATATACAGGGGAGTGCAGTTTAATTAAATTCTGATCAAATGTTAATTTCCAGTTGTCCTTATTATGATCCTAGACTGTGTAGACCATTAGTTATAAGTCTCACAGGCTCTTTAGAGGTAACTTTTGCTGCAGTCAAAACACTCCTTAGTGGATGTGACTTTTTTGGTGGGTTTCAGTGGCAGAACAAAGCGTAAACTGCTCTGGTGATGCATGTAATTTTGTAGGGATTTTCAGATACATGGTATAATAAGTAGCCAAACAAGAACAGCAAGAGAAGAATGAAATGCTCAGTATGTTAAGAACAGTTATGAGAACAGATTCACAAAATACACTTCTATATTTATTTCTGAGATTGTCTAACTGCTTGAAATAGAGTCAATAATTATAAGAAGGTTGAAAAATATCTTCATGCAGATACTTCGTCATATTTATAGACTTCAGTACTAAGATACAGAATATACAAAGAGCTACTAGATTAAGAAGTACCTGGACTATTGTAACTTGTGGTGGAATATGTATAACAAACAGTTTTACAGACCAAGAAATTAATTATTGCTCCTACAAAGTATTAATTTGTGCTACTTTGTTTCATAGTAAATGCTGCTGACAATAAGCAGAGGGACAAGAATATGACTTGTATTAAAATATCCATTGATCCGTAAGTAAAAGTGTGTTTTCATTTGCTTTCCCTGCCAGTGCTATTGTAGTTTATATTGGTACAAACAATTTTACTAATGAAATTGGATTTCTTTAAAACAAAATATTTTTGGAATTATTTCCATTAGCTTCATATTTCAAGATGAAGAAGTGAATTAAATGTGCTTAACAGTAAGTGCTACCATTCTGAATTTATAATAATTTGCTTTCCTAAACCATTCATTAATGTTTAATTGAATCAAACTTGAAACCAGAGGATCATAAAATTCATGAGGAGATGAAAGCTTGGCAGTATATAACTATAGCCAGCCAGGGTACTTATAAATCATAAGTACCAGCTTTGAGGTTTTGTAACAGGGTTTTGCACCTCTTGAACTTACTTCTATGTTAACCCCTTTAGCATTAGGATGAAGTTGTGTTTTGAATTAGTTAGCTGTATCACACTGAAACTTCATATTGCAAACACATCATTACCACTGTTTTTTGAAACTGAATACTTAGAGATAATTTCTAATGAGAAGTAGTGCAGTTAAATAGATGCTGATTGGCTACTGAAAAGTAGTACCTTTTCAATGACATTTAACTGAATAATAAATGTTTTAGACACCTAGTTTTCAGACCTAACCTTTAGGATAAATATGCTGAGAAGTAATTTTTCTGCTTTCATCCTGGAGTGGGAAGGAAATGGTAGTGTAAATCTGCCTGACCTGTCATAATTTTGAACTCTCTAATACTCAGAAATGAAAGTTCTATGTAAGAACTAGAAATATTAATGATGCCAGATATTGATGGATTTTGGCACCAATACATAAAAGAAGTTACAATGTTTATCATAAATCAGAAAAAACAGTTTTGAACAAATGATAATTTGGCTGTGTCTGGATGGAGTTCAATGAAACTTAAAAAGCTACATGTCTAACTTGAGTGTCATTCTGTCACTAAACTTCAGGATCCTGTTGCAGGTGATGTTGATAGTGAAAGCTCTTCAAACAGATTTTTGGGTGTTATTTTTACATTACAAAATACTGTGTATGGACAATTAAGCTCCTTCTGAGATATCTAATAAGCACAAACAAGTGTAATTAAAATTGTTAGAGCTGTGAGTAAATGTGGTAAGAATATGGTCTTTTGTTATATTTTTAGGTAGTTATTTAAACAAGTATGCAGAAGTCTGTTTTCTAGATTAATTTTCCTAATGTCTTCAATATTTTATAGGGAATCAAACATTATCAGCATATGGAATAATGGAAAGGGTATACCAGTTGTGGAACACAAAGTAGAAAAAGTGTATGTACCTGCTTTAATCTTTGGGCAGCTGCTAACATCCAGCAACTACGATGATGATGAGAAAAAAGTTACAGGCAAGACTATTTAATGTGCTTTGTTTTATTCAGTTAGGCCATAGTGTGCTTCTTCGGTATGCTTTCCCTTCTTAATTTTTATCTTTCTATTCTTTTTCGTAACGTATGATTATTTAGTCACCATTACTGTAGCTCTTTATTAGAGTAAAAAGACTTAAAGAGCGTATCTGTCTTTTACTTTTTTCATACCGACATTTACAGGCAATATTTGCATTTACATCTTTAATGTCAGTACTCATTATTGGGTAACAAAAAACATACTTTTAGATTTTAATTCTATTTATGTAAGCACTTAAACATTTGTGCTCTTGAAATGAAGGGGAAAATAAATTTAGTAAGTTAGGACATGATTTATTATCTTAAAGTTAAACTGACCCTAGTTTACTATATGTTGTTTTTTCAGGTGGACGCAATGGCTATGGTGCAAAACTTTGTAACATATTTAGTACGAAGTTTACAGTTGAAACTGCTTGCAAGGAATACAAACACAGCTTTAAGCAGGTATAGAAATGTTCAAAATTTTTTTTTGCTGTACTTATAAATTTACAATTTAGCACATGTATTTCAGGAATATTTAGTGAAATTAATCATTTATCATGGAAATGGATGTGTAGAGTTTGCAGGCTAGGTTAGCTCAGTCAGTAAAACTGGTATTTCTGCGTATTAGACTTTTTGGGTTAAGTAATAATTTCTTCAGAGGGTTAGGTGATGAAAAATGAAAAACTAGTTTCTGTTAAAACTAAAGTATATTCATGGAATATATTCAATTGAAACATTTTATAATTGCTGTGGTATAATTTGCCAAAAAATCTTTCTATTTAGCTATGCAAACATGGAAACAATTATCTATGTAATTTTGTATAGAGTTTAGAAACAGATTTTTCAGTGTTTATGTCATGAATTTCATTAGCCCTAACTGGTCTTAAGTGCAAACCCTCCATTTGAACCCATTGCTCCTTCGCCTACAGACCCAAGGGTTGAACGTAATCAGATCTATTGTATATAACTTTGAAATGGCCACCTTTCTGAAAGTTTAAAGAACTCTGGTGGAGTATTAGATACCAAAGATCCTTGGCTTTGGAGTCCTTCCCAATTGGTGGATCCTTCTCTTTCTTTCTGGACAAAGAATTAATTTCTGGTCATGCTGTCGTGTCACTACGTGAATAATACATTTAATGCGTTACACTTCTCTCTTAAAAAATGTAATATTTTCTGCTGACTGCCAAAGGGCAAATTAATATTGATTTAATTTTGCTTTTTGAAAATTATGTGCTTTATGACTTAAAAGTGCTACACTTTTCAGTATTTTCAAAATTTTGAAAATTTAGTACAGCTGACCTTTGATATGTGCTGTGAGCAGATGTTCTGCTTGATCACATAAATGTGCCCACGTTCTTACATAGGGAACAACACAAGACTCCTGAGTCAAGTCTGGGCACCTTGGTTTTTCCAAGAGGCATGCTTTGGCAAACTGGTCAACCACCAAGATGCTGTCTCGGAGACTATCAAACCTCTGCACAGGGACCAATAAGCCTCTCTATAGAAGGGTGAAGTAGACTGAGAGTGTTAAACAGATGGGTAATAAGGACTATAAAGCCAGCTCACTTGTATCTAATTTAGTAAGTTCTGGGGGAGGCTCTATTTGCATTAGAATGATGTCTACCAGTGTAGTAATACCTGTAGGTTTACAGAAACCGCAAATGTACTGTCATCTATGCTTGTGCTTATCTTTGTAAAACAATTAATTTTAAATAGTGTTTTACTGGAGGAAACTTCTAAAAGAAATTTGTGAGCTTTTTGTTGTGTAACTGTTGCAATTCTAGTGTAGTTGAAAAAGGGAACAAAGGAGGAGGATGACATGTATTGTAAACTAACATCTGAACTGTTCTGTTTCCCAAGACTTGGATGAACAACATGATGAAGACCTCTGAGCCCAAGATTAAGCATTTCGATGGTGATGACTACACATGCATTACATTCCAGCCAGACTTATCTAAATTTAAAATGGAAAAACTTGATAAGGATATTGTGGCCCTCATGACGAGACGAGCGTATGATTTGGCTGGGTCGTGCAAAGGAGTCAAAGTCATGTTGAATGGGAAGAAATTACCTGTAAGAGCATAATTTAAAAGTCTCTTGAGTGTACTGAGTATCTGATGCGAAGAGCAGTGATTGTTACCTGTGTTACCTGTAGGTAAATGGGTTCCGCAGTTACGTAGATCTCTACGTTAAAGACAAGCTGGATGAAACTGGAGTCGCCCTCAAAGTTATTCACGAAGTTGTGAACGAACGGTGGGATGTGTGCCTCACGCTGAGTGAGAAGGGGTTCCAGCAAATCAGCTTTGTAAATAGTATAGCTACCACGAAGGTGAGTAGTTAGATCAAATGGTAAAAAATGTAAATGATGAAATATGTGCTGAGGTTATGCCCAGTCAGGTGTTGACAAAAAAATAAAACTGGGTTACTGCAAATAAAACAGATGAGAGAATCCTTTGCATGAGAGGAACTGGCAGAGCAATTGGATGGAATCAAAATACATTCATAGCAGTATTTCTACATTTGCATGAGTTTTGAAAACACTGCTAATCGTTAGCAGTGTTGTTTTATGTGAGCATACATGACATTGATTAAAATTCATGGAAGTCATTTATTCCTGCCTTCATTTTTAACACATTTTAGTAAGGTAATTCTGAAAATAAGGTAAAAAAATATACAAACCTCTTTGAAGCTACCAGTAGCAAGTTCTGGAGGTCAAAAATGGCTTTTGGTGTTCTTGAAAAAATGCCTATCCCTTTATTGCTTTGTGATGTGTAAAATTGGCCTGAAGTGTTGAGATTAATTTTCTTTTACCTAAATAACGGTATCTAGGTTTTCTTTGTACTTAATAGCAACTGTAGTAGTAGTGAAATGATACCATAGAGAAGGCTTCAGTTATGATAAAGCAGCAATATGCTCAGCATACTAAAGTCCAACTTTGTGCTTCTTAAATTGCTGGGGTGTTCAGGCACCAAGACAATCGTCTGAAATCAGCTGGCATAACACTCATTTACTCCCATTTGGCATGGACCAGGTTTAGGGATCTGAGATCCACTGTGGTGAAAGAAGGTCTTTGTCTTTTCTGCTCTTCGCAAGTTGCACTTGATGAGTGATCTAACAACTAGACAGTCTATTTGTTAGATCTAGCAGATTTTACAAGCTAGATCTAACAAGACCAGAACAAGCAGTTCTAGTCATTGGTGAGACTGTTTTTAGGAAATTATAACTGTCAGCTTTCCAAAAGATGGGAATGAGAAGAATTGGTAATCGGAACCTTAAAAACCTCTCCTTGCTCAGATCTCTTCTAAGAGAGTCAGGAAAAAATTCTGATGGTACCACAAGTGCCTAAGTGCCAGTGGTTACAGTGAGTGGAGTCCCCAGTCCAGCAGATGCCCAGAAGTATCAGTGTTAGCCTCTATGGTTGCTGATGTGTAGCCAGTGTAATTTTACCACATAACTTCTTTTCAGTCATTTTCAGTTTAGCTGAACAAGTTCAGTGGTAATGGGGACAGTTTATTTCATTCTAGAATATTTACTTTCTAACTGTGCGTTTTAATTAAGTTCTTATCTGATACTTGTTCAAAACTAGGGATGGCAAATATGTCTGGTAGTTGAAGGATTACAACTTAATTTTAATTCAGGCCTCTTTTTGCAGCATAAAGAAGAATTAAACCATGACCTTAAAGATGTATACAATACTTTTATGAGGAAGCTGCCAATGTAGAGAAACTTAATTATGCTTGATAACAGGTTAAGAAAATGTGTTTAAAAAAAATGAATACTTATTGACTTCTAAGTCAAATATATTGCATAAACTTACTCAAAATTTTGAATTTTACTTTTTTGGTTCAATTTTCACCCATCACGCAGTTACACATACATTGTTATCATATATTCTCTAAGAAAATTAATAGAAAAAAGTACGGTGTATTCTTCAAAGGTAAGTGGTGTAATTTCTAGTTTTTCCCACTCTCCCAATCTATCCTTATGTGTGTGAGTGGATGTGGAATGTTCAGGGCCAGTGAACCACCTCACCAGCAATTCATGTGTAGCTACCCACTGAGGAGACATAATGGCTAGAAACTAACAGTGTCAGCTGCCTGTCCCCTTGTCTGCTGACAGGTGAGGAGCTCATTTCAGCTGTGTTTTGGTTATTTATCAATGTTTGCTGGAAGCTTTTAATTTCTGTTTCTGGATAAATTTCACCCAGTCATAACTTCCCTTCCGCCTTTTTTAGACTTCCTGTAAATTCCAAACAAGTTTTTTTTAGGTTCTTGGGTTGTTTGTTTGAGGGATGTTTGGAAGGTCAGGCAGTATGTTGAGGGACGACTTTGTTGTTTGGTTCTTGGTCAGCTTACCTTGGTCAGCTCCCCATTTATTCAAAATTTTGCTACAGTAGAGCACACAGAATTCGACTTCATGCTCTGAGGCAGCATTTGAAAGAATGTTTGTAGCTATTACAGTTGTACAAATAACCTTTATAGGGAGACTTGTAAACTTATTAAACATGGTCTTCTCAAGTTCAGAATTTCAAATGTTAACTGTGGTATAAATCGTAGTAGAAACTTTGTCTACTAAAAAAATTAGAAAACAATCTAATAGTATTTTTAATATGGTGTTACTGCTAACTCTAATATGGCTAATCATTTTAGCAGAAATGCTCAGCTAATACAGCTGCAGTGTCAGAGAGTAGACTTGGATGGAGGGAGAATTCCAACCTGTTAAAATTTGCTGGAGTTCAGCAAGAAATTCGGGACTATCCCAGTTTTCAGATTTATTCTAATAAAATAAGTACAGTAGAAAATGAATGCGAAATAAGTTAGTATTTTATTTGTATATCTAACTAAATTAAAACTTGAAATTTATAATTAGCTTCTGAACTTTTCTGCCATGTAAACCCTCTATCTGGCTGTAGAATTTAAATTTGGCTTACCTCCAAATCAACTGGGGCTGTTGGCTATTCATGGTCATAAGAATAGAATGTATATAAGAGGCAATCAAAGCTCCATTTTTAAGATTTTTAGTTGTTAGTGTTTTGTTAGATGCCTTTGCATTCTGAAATTTGCAAGACTGCAAACTGGGATTCCAGTCACTACCTTCTGGAAAAAGAAGGTCATGTGGTCTTACCACTGTTTTCCCATAGCGCAGAAGTCATAATAATCACAGACAGCCCTCTAGATTTAGAGTGCGCTGTAGGGAATTGCTGTGACAGCTGGGTCAGTTCTAGGCTATTGTGGTTCCGTAGTGGGTACTTGTGCCACCTGCTGGTGAGATGGTTGAGAGGTTCCCAACTCCGAGCTCTGAACGTGGCTCACGGTCACAGCTGCACACTTAGAAATGGTCACAGGAATGGAGAACTCTTATAATAACTAATACCACCTAAGAACAGGAGTTACTGGTAAGTCGCTGCTTTTTCGGATATAAAATATCAAAATAGTTTTAGCAAAATATCTGAAGTGCTAAAATTGTAAAAAAAAAAAATTGCTAAAGTTGTAAATACAAAAATATGCTGAGATATTCCTGTAAGGATAAGTTTTCAGTACTGTGATGTGTAAAAGTAATGCATTTCCAGATTGCCATTCAAATGTGGAATGTTTTTGAAACATGTAACTTGATATTTTCCTGTAGTAGCTTTTCTTTATGGTTTGGAAGTGGATTTATTTTTCTTTAGTGGCATGATAGATCAACTTTCACTTGAACTCTCCGTATGCTGAACCTCTGTCATCCATATGCGAATAAAAAACGGTTGTGTTTTAATTTTTGTGGGTTTTGGGTCTTGGGTTTTTGTTTGTTTGGTGTTTAGGAAGAAATCCCATGAAAAAGTACTTTGTATGGTGCTTCTAAAACACACCAGTGGTTTATGTTGCTGTTTTAGTAGGTGACTCTAGGGACTGACGAAAATCATAGATGGTTTCTTTGAAGTGCAATTCCTGGTTTGATTACGACTAATAATATGTACCATCATAACCATTTTGGTTTTCTCCCCCCCC